>KK113861.1:0-14774 GCA_000611955.2 Stegodyphus mimosarum
TTATAACTAACAGAAGGATAAACTGGAAGCACGACAAAGTCATTAATATTATTTCTAACAGTGATTCTTCTATGATGGGAATCCGAAAACTTTTTAACAGCTTTATCAATGATCACGGGAGAAAATCCTCGGTCACGGATTCTAACAGCTAGGTTGCACGGATTCTCCACAAATTCAATTTTCAGGTCAATTTCTCCCCTGTCAATAAAATTCACGGTTCAACTCTAAAACATTCTATTTCTGACTTTAATTCTTGGGGAATTTAGTAAATCGTGTCAGTGGGGTTTGTCAATCGTGTTTTTAGTAAATGTACGCCAAATACATGGTTGTTTCAGCGAATTTGATATTCTAAACTATTTTAAAATAAGTATAATTATATTCTTCGTGCGTTTAAAACGTTGCGATTCAGATACATATTAATGTTCGTCTATTAAAATTGTACAAACGATTAGCAACAACATTTAAAACTATTCCTCGTGCATTTAAAACGTTGCCATTCAGATACATATTAATGTTCGTCTATTTAAATTGTACAAAAGATTAAAAACAATATTTAAAGCTGTTACATCACGTTTATACATAACGGAAACTACGAAAGCGGCCATGCAGCCGACCCGTACATCTGGATCGAACTCAAGTCAAACTACTAGCGTTTAGTGGCTTTCCCGCTCCACCATTGATGGGACTTAAAGTAGACAAAAGGGAAGCAGCTATAGTTTGGTGTAGATTTTAAATAACTCTACATCGAATTTAAGAGCGTGACACAGGTTTTTTTTTCTTCAAGAACAAAAATAATTTCTGCACAATCATTCCCCCCTCTTTCCAGGAAAAAACATTCCTTAAAAAATCTACCCCTAACTTAGGTTACTTCTTTGTAATTTCAAATTTTGCATTGGCAATATTTGTGGGATTTTAAAATAACCTCAGAAATTCGATGGAGCCGCGTCTCAGAAAAAGATAATGAAGAGCGCCTTTAACTATGCCAAAGTGATAAGCCAAAGGATGTTAAAGAAGAAAAAGGAACATCTTTTATTAATATTGTAGAGACATTAGGTATTTTTGAAGCAGAAATCATGAAAAATGAGCAACGCCTTCGCCGGACTTGAACCACGGACCTCTGGCAATACGCGCCCAGCGTGCTGACCATTACACCACGAAGGCATGCGAAGAAGGGGGAGGGGAGAAATACCTTATAATATAAATCTAAGAAACTGAAGACATAAATGGATATTGATGAAAAAATTCAAGTTGTAACATTAATAATAGAAAAATGATATCTGCCAGTCACTTTTTTAAATAAATCCAAGTACACCATTTTTATAGAACTTTCTATAGATGTTGATGAGCCTGTTGAATTTTCTGTAAATGGCTGATATGAGGGACGCCCTCCGAGTATTAAGGTTAAAGGTACAGTCAAATAATCTCCAGAAACAATATAAAGAGTTCACAAATGAACTTTTCCGAAAAAACATTGCGAATCTAGAATACATTATTAATAGTTCATGAACGAGTATTTGGATTTTGCAAAATAAATATGCCATGAAATTTGTATGTTTCTAGCTGTATTTGTACTAAATTAGTTGAATTCCATTAGTATTTTGAAAAATGTTTTTTCCCATTGTTTAATGCTGTTATTCGGTTAATTTTATCAAAATAGTCGTTGACAAACGTGATCATATGAAGCGTAGCCTGCTGTAAATAAACCTCAAGTTGGGCGCATCTCTTTAAGGCGTAACTTTTATAGAAGACCAAACTCGCCTTGACCCTTGGGTTGTAGTCTAAAGCAAATCATTGTTGCTACTAATTAAGCAAGTGTGCTTATTCTTCAATAAATATTTTCAGGGATTTGTTATGATTACGTAAAAAATACCAAGCTATAGTTTAATGATTCCTCTTGTGAGTAGTATGAAATAGGCAAAAAATAAATAGCATGTCCAAAGAATAACTGCAAACGTTTATTATGCACAAAAGGAATTGTTTCAGTATTTGTATATTGAAAATTATTATACCAAATAAATATTCAGAACACCTGTTAAACCATTTTATATTGGTTCAATAATTTCCATGTGAAAGGGAGAGCACAAAATGATCCACGCAAGGTTATTGATAAATAGAGTGAACAGCGTAAGAAGGCTTCTTTGAAAGCGACCACCATTTCTTACAATAAACAACACAGTCTCTCTAAAACGTACATTACCACAAAAAAACTCCATCTTAAACCATGAGCGGCCGTCTTAGACATCAATTGTAATTCAATTTTTTTTTCTCTACTATGTTAATGCTATTTTTTTCCAGCGCCCTTTCTATGAAATATTTCAGTCGATATTTTTCAGAGCTTACATCAATTAACTCATAAGAAGACTGTTGAATAGATCTAATAAATGCCTTTCGAAAAAAAAAATTTTATACTTATACTTCTTCATGTAACATTTATCATAAATTTTGTTAGAGAGCTTTCAGTAGGAAATGTCGTCTAACTTCAGAATGACAGTCACTCAGAAGATCATCCGAAGCCGCATCCACTTATAAATAACTTGATTTCGATTTATAATGTTCTAGGCTCCAAATGATACTTGCCGGGGCCCTTATAGCAAAAGTAAGATAATTTAAATCATATAATGTGACTTTTGCGTGCTTAGTATATTCAATAGCAGAATATAATTAACTTTATTTATTATTACAGTGATGCATTTGGACGTATTTGCAATTGTGAAAATTTAGTATAGCAACAGCAGCAAAGTTTCGAAGAAAAAATTTCAACTTCATCAGCTAATAATTCCTAAAACGTTTGAAAAATAAGTATCAGCTAATTAATAAAATGGTTAATTGCTCACGTAATATCCTTCAAATTAACGATAAACTACACTCATTTAGGTAAGCAAACATTATGCAGAAACGGTATTAATATCTCATAAAAAGTCTAGCCACGTTTTTTAAGAACTGTATAGTACACAAGTAAAATATTGATCAGGAGTCGTAGATCGATTTTGTGACTGTGAAGAGTTATTAAATTTGTCGAAACAGGGATTATCAATAATTTGAAGTGCTCTCGCTCGAACTTCTGGCATCCTGATTGCTAGCCGGATGTGCTTTACAATTACACCACGGAAGCATGAACGTCTTTCCCGCTATATATTACTGCGTGCGTACGGGTTCGTTATTGATTGAATGCACGAGTCGTTAAAAAGTTAAAAATTTATTCTTTCCACAAGAAATAAATCAAAATGCTGAAATATTTCTTCAGAGATATTCGTACAATATCACAGTAACTCAAACGTTTAGCAAACCTCAATTCAAAAACAGAGAAACTAATTCTATCTCACAGCGAAATCGCTAATATCAATCACAGCATTAAGTAAACAAACAGTTCGCTTAAAGCAGCTACAGCTACAACTGAGATGAGGTGTTTCAATTCGGCTTTTATAAGCTTTTTAATTATTCACCAGAACAATCTCGATTTTCTACATTTTTCTGGATGGCAACAGTCATTTTGAGATATTTATTTACTAAATATTAAATGTATGCGCTCTTTTATTTTTATTTTTCTGACGTAGCTTTCTCTTCAAAAATCGTCTACGTTGCACGGGAAAATAAAACAATTTTAATTACAGTTCTAAATAAATATGAAGTCCGTAACACTGCCCCTTCCTAAGGACTGTACGTCACGGGCAGTACAATCCTTGGACAGGAAGCCACACTCACAACTAAGGCATTAATGCTATAATAAACATTACGTTACAATAACAAAATGAACAATAATTACAATAAGTAACTTTCAGCAAATCAAGTACTATCAAAAGCTAAATACAATTCAAATACTATCAAATAGTAAATACAAAGACTATCAAATACAAATGCTATCAAATACAAATACTTATTAGATACTAATACTTATCAAATACAAATCAAATACTAAATCCAAATACTAAATACAAATGGGACGCCCTCTTTTATTTTTAATTTTTCCGACGTAGCTTTCTCTTCAAAAATCATCTGCGTTGCACGGGAAAATAAAGCAATTTTAATTACAATTTTAAATAAACAGCTAAATAAATATGAAATCCGTAACAATATTGTTGCTCTAATGATTAGATGTTTGAGTGGTAGAGTTATATGCGAAGAAGAATATGCGAAAAAGGTTATGCGAAGAAGGCGGGAGAAATGCATGCATAACCTTCACGTATGCCTTCGTGGAGTAGTGGTCAGCACGCTCGACACGTAATCGAGAGGTCCGTCGTTCGATTCCCGGCGAAGGCGTTGGTCATTTCTCATCACTCCTGCTTCCGAAATAACCTAATGTCTCTATAGAGTCATCAATTGTCTGGTCTCCTTCTGGGAAAACATATGTAGCAAGCTTCATATACAGATCATTGAGCGAAAGAATGCTCGTTAGTGATGCGGCTAAATCGGGGATAATATCTTGCAAACGATTTCCTGGTTAATACAATATGAGAAAAATATGTACTTCATTTTGATTGAGTTTAACATTTTGATGAAAATTGTGTTCTGTTTTTGTTTTCTGTCTGAATAATTGTGCAAGCTTTATGATTTTGTTATTGTTTGCACATCCATTTCTATAGCTTCTTTGGTGAAAATTTCATTAAAATTCCACAAAGATTTTGTGTGTATATTTTAGTTTGTTATCACAGTCTTAGCGAGCTAGGCTTATAAGATTTCTACTGTATGTTGTTATGGATTGTACCGATCATGACTGTTACTCAAACATGTACTATTTATTCAGAAAATATCTTTCTACCTTTTTCCTAGATTATTTCGAGTAAGTTACTATTTTTTCTTTGAATAACACCCAACAGATCTTTCAATACTATGTCGAAAATTTTCCTAAAATTAAAACATTGCTTTTATTTCTGAGCAGTACTTGAGAATCAGATTTAATTTCTGTGGATAAGCACGAGATAACAAGCTGCTTTTATAATCAAATTGCCCCAAATATAGCAGAAGTCCATTTTTAGAATGTTGAAACAATGAATGCCCAATTTTGAAACAGTTGAGGCAGTAAATAATTACGGAAATTACACGTGATTAGATTTTGACCTCAACATATGATTTCGAGATAAGCCCTTTACACACACCTCTTCATTCAAAGTACAAATCTTTTAGCTTATGAAAGTGACAAGGTGTTGATGTAACACGTGGTAGATTAGTCACAGACCAATCACAATTCTTTTACAGACTTACCTCCATTTCTCTCATCTCCTACGGAAGGATGCTGCACACGTGAAGTCAACATTAACACGTGAAGGCACACACCTCCTATTACTTTAATGACTTATACACAGGATGAAAGTCGACCGGCTCAGCCTTCCGCAGATAAGATAACTACGCTATAGACCAAAAATGAATTTTAAGGCGTCTTCTGTTAGCAATCCATTTTCGTTTACGATAAGATAAAAAGGGAGAGGATAAAATGCAAACAGAGTGCAATCTGTCACTATTCCTTATAATTACTGCTCCAAGATTTAAAACATGTTTCCTTTCATTATTTTTAACAAAGCTGTTGTGAGAACAAGCAAAGCTATTGTCCATTATTTAACAAAGCTATTGCCTATTATAAGTGGGAATGTAAGGGGTTTTATTCCAAATTTTCAGGTTTCTACAAAGAATTAAAACAAAGGAAGTAAAATAGAATTCTAGTAATCCAGACTCCAATTATCTGGATAGGTTTTCTTCCATCGTTTGTATTTAAAATTACACCACGTATTCACTTATATTAAGCTACGTTTTTATTTATATTGATTGACTTAAATAGCACAAAAAGATAGAAAAATGCAGTTTATATTTAAAAAATCTGATGTATACACCACATGACTTCCTTGTACGAAATATTAAATCATACGCAATTTTCCTGCCTTTTATTTAAACTTATTTCCGCGAATTTCATTAGAGATATATTTCTCATTCAATTACTTCAGTTCTCACTTCGCGCAAGGTAAAAAAACATAAAACTCAAAAAACATACATTAAAAATTCAAAAATGTGGGAAAACATAAGACTCTAAATATAAATAAAAAAATTTTTGTTTACAATTAAAATTACAATTTCTATCCAAAAACAAGCAATTCTGCCAGCGGGCAAGAAAGCAGACTTTTCGGTGCACAAACTGAAAGCTTACTTTTGGTCTCAGTCGGGAAAAAGACACTGAAAGCTAAAAACTGACTTAATTGACTTGACTTTAAAGATTTTAAGAAATTAATTTTAAAATGTTGCAGTACATCCCAAGTAAAATTTCGCCGTTTTGGAAAGGAATGGGACTTTTGTTTAGTCATAACATGCGATATAGTCGAAATATTCAAAATAACAGTATATTGCTTAAAGAAACAATAATTTAAAAGAAACAGAGCTAAAAATTTCCCTCACTATAATATTGGAGAAACTAGAATTTAACCTGCATTGACTATTCATATTATTATGAAGACTGCTCCCGAATGAAAGAAATCTAAATTCACATAGTATGCAAAAAATTGCATGTGTATGTTGCTAATAGAGCATTTGGAGAACTTTTTTCCATTTCACTTCAATAAGTTACGTAAGGGAAAAGCAGTTAAGGAAACGAAAGGTTAAGTATTTAAGGTCGCAGGCCAAATAAAATTTCCTCATGTGCTAATTTTGTGCGCATATACATTTAGGGGCCAAACTGTGGCAATCTTTCAGAGAAAATGCATTTCAAATCAAATAACTTACAGCACTGCTGTTTTTTATTAGTCTAAAGGGGCAATTTGCCCTGAAGGACTATTAGTTTAGTTTTGGCATTTTGCCTTGGTTCACTATAAATGTTGTTTCCCTTTTCAAATTGTTGCCACTAAATATTAGAGCCCTGTGCTATATTTAAAGAAATTAAATAATGAAGAATCTGCGTAAATGTATGTATGTTTCTCGCATTGTGATAAAACAACGGTACCTAGAGCCATCCAATTTCGAATAACATATGTTTCTACCTGAATATGGGCATCTGGAAGCCCAAACTAGGAATTTGGAATTTATTTTATTATCTATTTCATATTTTGTAAAACTTTAACGAATTTTTGATGAACAAACTCAACGATCTCAAAGCGAGCAATGGCAACATTGTAGGGAAGAAAAAACGTTTAAACAGTACAAACAACTATTAAGTTCAACTAAAACTCAATGGCCGAGGTTTCTTTAATGTGCATCTTTCACCGCCTGCGCATAAGCCATCGCATTAATACACTTTTCAGTTTATCAAATTTCTCACTTTGCATCCGATTTCATTTCTTTGAGCGAATTAGGCGTTCGCTAAATGCTCTTTAAGGTCTTCTAAGCATTTTACTGATGAAAATGGCATCTTCCCAGACATTTTGATGTCTTCCTTCTAGAATGAAATTTTAAAATATGAGCATTTATCCCTTTTAGAATTATTTGAACAGGTTAAATAGATGGGAATGAAATTTTACGCTAAAACAGAGATTTCATCTTCTCAAACGCTTGAGCAAGTAACTGCATAATTCTGCTGCTGAATTACTCAACAAGTAATCACTGTGAGGTATTTCTTTGCTAAGTTATTGCTGTTTCTAAAAACCAACTTATACACACAGAAAGGCTGAAAGTCTACAACATCTTAATTGCTAATTCCTGGTGAGTTACGACTGAAGTTAGAATATGGAGTACGAAAAGGTTTATTTAATTAATCGACGATAGCATGAAAAATTTAGGAAACCCCATTTTTAGGATTACAACTAGCAAGAGCAAATTTCTCTCAAAGAATACACCTACAGATACAGGTAGAAGTGGGGGGCATCAGAAATTCACTATTGGTCATACAGGTACACTTCCGCTGCACTCATTGTGCAGTTTTGTTTGTCCCAGTTTAGAAGAAGAACACTATGGGGACGATTCGAAGATCTTCTACCCCTCTTAATACCAACTTATCGAGAGAACTTTCGGCTCGCGGTGTATTTTGAATATCCCTTGCTGCACAGACACTGTACGCGTACAAACATAGATGCCTTCTTTGGAATTCGAACCTGGACATCGATATGGCAATCAGCGTCAGTAACCACTATACCGACTCAAAGAGTCCATCTAATTGTTCTTGCCAAGTAATCACTTAATATCACTTAACTTGAATAACAAACGAATTTTGCCACCTCCGACAAATATAAACTGGCCCTAAATTCTCTGAGGCACTTTGCCTGGCATTCACTCTATTAAGCACGAGTTGCAGTAAATTTATACAGCTTTCAAACCCTTTTTCACGTGCTTTTATTTAGCACAGGGCTTTGATCAGAGTAAGTATAAGTGATGTTATACAGACATTAGGTATTTTTGAAGCAGGAGTCATGAAAAATGTACAATGCCCTCGCCGGGACTCGAACCACGGACCTCTCGAATACGCGCCGAGCGTACTGACCACTACACCACGAAGGCATGCCGAGAAGGTGGGAGAAATATCTTATAATGTGAGTCAATAGAAGAGGGTTTAAATTTAGCTTAACTACTGGTAAAACATAAAAGTAATTTTCACAACTGGTTTTCAAATATCTTTTCTTTTACCTTAGAAAATAAGCTACCTTCCAAAAGAATCGCAAAAAATTTTAAAAAGTCACAGGCGAAAATTAAGATTCCATTCTCGAATAGGCAGAAATGAGTAAATTTGGGCAGGGCAAGAAATGGAATTCGGAGAAACTACTATCGATAGTTAACTTTCTCAAGAGAACGTACTTACTGAGAACAAATATCAATCAAACTGTCAAAATACAGAAATTTTGACGATGACTAAATTACCCTTAAAATCAGATTAATGTATTCCCCTATACTTTAGTCGCAACCGCTGAAAATCGACTCGAAACCGCGAGAGATGCACGATTGAAGGATATAAGAGTATAAATGAAACATTATTGAGCATAGTTCTTCATTTGTAAGCGGATTTACCTATACTGATCATTTACTAACTGCGGTAGCCCTACTCACGTATTATGTAGCGCAACTACGTTTCTTCCACTGGCACTATTTAAAATCTTTTCATGCTTTCTTTTATACCAGTAAAATACGCAACTCAAAAATGTATATATTTTTACCCAATTTTTAATAATTATACATTTGCACTTAAAAACTGCGTGCTTATAATAATGCTAAATTCTGAATAAGAAAAATATGCGGTAATTCTCCTTGTTATCATTTCCTTTTAAAATCAGCTAAAAGATTAAAACTATGAAAATTGAGGTCGTGTATCCAATTTACCTCATGTGTAAGGTCTAACAATATTTGCAGAGTAAATCTATATAAAATGGACTGCTGGGTAAATCGAACGTATTTCCAGTCTTTGAAGATACAGCTGTTCACAAAGTTCAATAACGAGCATTAAGACTACTATTACGAACCGCAACGTTATGACGTCAATTGTTTGAACTCAGGTCTACATCGTAGCTTTGGATTTCTAGACAACAACATTAGAAACGAAAAAAAAATCTAAACCCTCAGAAAAAACATTTCTAGACCACAGAGTCTTTTTATGGCGTTCCAGTTGTGGAATTAATGGTAGTAAATGTTAGTAGAACAGATTAAACACATGCATCATATAGCGTATGCCTTAAATCACATATTAACGTTTTCCTTTCGCTCCATTCTTTAATTAATATATGATAAGAATTCCAGTTTGATTCTCACCTCATGTCTTTACAAGCTATCTTACCCTCACGAGCTTCACTGACTGTGGGGAAACGATTCGACGAATTAAACCAACCGCTACAATGCTTCTGCTTCCTTCTGCGAAGGATGTTTTAATTCCGCATATCTTGCGAACAGGGAACTGTCCTACTACTTTTCTAATTTTAAAGATATCGCGGGCAATGTTAAAAAAGGGAAATAAAATGAATACTATGAATCAAAAGACACGACGTGAAATTTGTAGAGACATTAGGTATTTTTTGAAACAAGGAAATCGAAGAAATTAGCAATGCCCTCTCCGGGACTCGAACCACGGAGCTCTCGAATACGCGCCGAGCGTGCTGACCACTACACCACGAAGGCATGCTAAGAAAACGGGAGAAATACCTATATACTTCCCCTTTTAAAGGGTGATTGAGGATTAGGGGACGCAATCGCCAAATCCTGGTGGTGGAGAATCGTCATCCACCTCCTTTTTTAGTTCGGGCGCCACTGTCGAGACATTAGGTTTTTTTTTTGAAAGCAAGAGACATGAAAAATGAGAAATGCCCTCCCCAGGACTCGAACCACGGATCTCTCGAATGCGTGCCGAGAATGCTGACTACTACACCATTAAGGCATGCCAAGAAGACGGAAGAAAAAACTTATAACTGTTAAGATACAAATTTTGAAATTAAGTTAGGAATAAAATCCTCTCCGTTACATGTTAAGATACAAATTAAATTCAGTTATCAATTTCAATCATCAAATTCACTGAATTTGACTGAATTTGATACTCTGTTAAGATACAAATTTTGAAATTAGTTTTTTTTTTTTTTTTAATTAATATTTGTCGTATGCATTTTGTAAATAAATTTTGTTCACAAATAACAAAAGTTCTTGTTAACAGTTCTTGAAAAAAAATGAAAAAATTAATAATTTTATAACTGACATTTAAATTTTGCAGATAATTCCAGCATGCACAGAAATTTCATAAAAATAAGAAGACGTAGTTGTTATGTAGTAGTTCTAGCGCATCTTAGAGTAAATATTAATGGTTAAAAAGTCGTAATAAAAAACTTATTCCTCCACCAAATTAAAATAAAACGATATTTTGTAAAATCGTTGTAATGTTTTTTAAGATTATTGTTATCTTTTAAAATACCATTTTTAATCTTTCTGACTTAAGTTTAACTTGGAATTTTGTTACTTCTGGTCTTATTTTGCAATACATAACTTGTATCACTAATTTCAAATTAGAATAAAGATTTAAAGAAAGTTTTAATGATGTTAAAGTTTTAAAGAAATATTGTTTCTAATTATTATCAGATATATTCAATGTACAGTGTGCTCTCGATTATCAGTGCGTCGCGGTGGTCACTTAACGCTATGCGCGAAAATATGCAAAAAAAGAAGCGCGCAAACCCGAATAAGCTCCAAAAACTGCTTGAACGTTCAATTTCAACAATTACCTAGTACAGTTCTTTCTGCATGTGCACAGTAGGAGGCATTGTTTCGTTTGATCATTAGACACTTTTTGTTTCGTACGTATTTCCGTGCATATTTTCTTCTTACTCTTTTTAAAATTTTAGAACTAATAAATTTATCAAGAACACATTACAAGTAGTAAGCGCAAGAAAGTTGTTTCAACGTTAAAACAAAAACTTACATTAATCGAAAAATTTGATTCGATTACTGTAAGTTGTAAGGTTTATCCTAAGTTTCCAACAGTTAATTTTTAGTAAAGCTACTTTCCTATCTCTTCTAATTTCAGCTTATAATTTCCTACCAGAATGTGTTTTCAGAATCGAGTTTAATACAAATAAGTAAGAGTAGTATTTAAGTCGAAGTTCCACTGACTTCGTTAGAGAGCCAGAGTTTCTGACTAGCACGCGTTCGCCTTTTGAGTACGCCTCTCTAAGCTATTACTACGTTTGGCCGTATTTCAGGCTTTTGATAGCTTCGCCAGCTCATTCGATATTTAAAGGCCAACTACTTAGAATCTTAATACCTTCGGTTATACCTTTCTAGTTAAGCATTAGTTAAGCTTTATTTCTTATTACTTTGAGTTCAAGCCCAAGTGGAGGCTTTGCTGTACGCTCTGAGAAAGGAGCCGACTGTGTACTCTTATTTTGGATAATAAAGAGTAATTAACCCTTCGTGAGTTTACGATCTGTTCCTGAACTAAAGCGATTATTCGCGTAGCTGTTCGCAGGATTCCTCACATGTAGATAAGAGCGGGGAACCCCACAAAGTTTAAAATTGAAAAATTTTAGTTTCTTTGAAAATGTCGATAAAACATCAAGGAATGTGTCGATGGCGACTCGATTCAGTCGGGCTTTCAGTGCCTGAGGGGTGCGAATATCGTTTCAAATGTCACAAGAACAGAAGAGACAGAGTATCACACTGAAAATACAAGCGAAAAAATAGAGACAATTACATTAGCTTCGAGGTAGTAACGACATTCTGTTGAAACTCCACTGGATTCGAATACAGCGATAAAACAGAAGTACGAAAAATACCAGTGAAATTCAACAAATATTTAAGCGGTCTAAAATACAAAGCAAAAGTACTGATTTTTTTAAGAAATAAACTATAAGCATTGAAAACTGATTGCTTGTGTCGGGTTGGTAAGAAAGTAATTTCGGTTTTTTAGTGTGAAATAAAACTCAATTTGTTTCTATACAAAGAATGAACTTTAATTAGTCAAATATCCTTTGATCCTATGACCTTTTGCTGTCTTCCTGGTAACTTCATGATTCCACGCTCGTAGAACTTACGGTCTTTATCAACAAAAACCTCCCCTGCGTGGTTTGAGGTCAGTATTATTACCGACATTTTTACCATCTAAGAAGTTTTAAAATTGCGAAATAAATGATAGGCCAATGGTGCAAGGTCGAGGCTATACAAGGGATGCAACATTTCGACCAGTAACAGACTCCAGTAATTTCGTAAGTGTTGCTAAAGATCACCTTGCATTGTAGTGATGGAACATGATTCCTTTGCAGTTTGCCAATTCTGGCATTTTCTGTTTGATTCCTTCCTCCAATTTTATAAATTGTTGACAGTAAACACCTGAGTTGATCGTTTGGTTACTTGGAAGCAACTCAAAATACATAATATCTTTGTAATTCCACTAAATTGACAGCATAATCTTTTCTTGATGCAATTTTGCTTTCGATATGATTTGTGCTGATTCATCATGCTTGGACCATGACTTTTTTCGGTTAAAGTTCTATTTATCATCACGCTTGATAATTCGTTTAAAAAAAGGGAAGATTACATTACGTTTGAAACGCTTATTGCAAATATTGATTCGCTATGTGAATTCCTTTCAGTTCATGAGGAACCCAAATATCAAGCTTCTTAACGAGTCCAAGACATCTTATGTGATTTTTAGTTGTTGCGTGTGACAAATTTAACCATTTTACAATCTCTGGCACAGTTACATGACGATTAGATTCAATTGTGGCTTTAATTTTGTCATCATCAACTTCTGAAAGTCAGTCGTAACACTGGTCAGTTTCAAGTGAAAAATCTCCAGAATGAAATTTTTCAAACGATTTTTGACAGATGTGTTCTGTTAAGCAGTCAGCACCATAAATTTCACATACCTCTTTCTGAGACTCATCCGCTTTCTTGCCTTTATTAAAATGAAAAAGTAAATTATGAGGGAAATGCTTTTGCATCCCATGTTAAAATTGACCGTAAACTAAGAGTTGTTAATAAAAATACACGGAATTTGTTTCTATAGCAACCTGAAAGTATCAGCTGCCAAATCAAGACTAAAAAAATATATAAGATTGACAGAAGAATAACAAAACGAACATAACGCTATCTATTTGTGCAAACCGAAATTGCTTTCTTGCCAACCCAATATTAACCGTGTTTTTCAGTTATCCGTGACCTGTTTCCACGGCATTAACTGATAATCCACAGAGTACGCCGTAGCTTAAATCTAGACACTGAGAATGTTTACTGATTTTTTTTTCTCAACAACTAAACAGTAGCCAGATTCACTCATTCATCGCAGTATGCTTAGAATCGTCGTCTTGAGAAATTTGGAATTAGTTTACAGTTTAGCTTTTGCGCTTATGATTTCAAAATTCATTTTAAACTGTCAACATATTTATACTTTTTCATTAGGTTATCAAATTTGGCTAAAGATTCATCAGGCAATAAGAACTCTTATATCGTGACTTCTACCATATTTTACAACTATCATAAATGAATTTATTCTAGAAATTTGTATTATAGTATGGAAAAGTATTGTAAGCTAACAAAAGATAATATTGTTGCGTGCGTACCGGCTCGTAATGGATTGAATGCGCAAATCAATAAAAAGTTAATAAAATTTATTCTTTTCACAAGAAATAAAACGAAATGCTGATATGCACAACACAAACAAATGCACCACTTTCTTCAGAGATATTTTTACAATATCGCAATACCTCACAGTAGTCATGTTTTAAACTTCTACAGCGTTAAATAAAACTCAAATTCAAAATAGAGACACTAACTAGATCTCGCAGCGAATTCGTTACAATCAATAACAGCACTAAGTAAACAACCGTTCGCTTAAAACAGCTACAACTGAGCTGAGATGTTTTCCTACAGCTTTTATAAGCTTTTTAATCATTCACGAGATCATTCTGGTATTTTCTTGATTTTTCTGTATATCAAAAGCAATTACGAGATATTTATTTATTAAATACTAGCCGCTGCGCGGCCAGCCTTCGTCTGGCTTTTAAGTGTACCTGAAAAATGCCTAAAGAGAACACCAAACATTAAATTTGAAAACTGCGCAGAATTTTACTCTGCAGAACAATTTTATCGAAAAAGAAACAAAAAACAACGGAAAAAAATTCAGTTAAAAATGCATTACATATAGAAAGCATACAATGAAATAAGCAATATCCCTTAATACAAATATTAATTATCCTAATAAATAAATTAACCAACTTCCCGCTGCCTTCTCTAGACAAATGTCCAGTATCCAAGAGAAACATTAAATTTAAAAACTGCATAGAATTATCGCCCTCATTTTTCCGGTTGGCAATAGTGCTGATATCAGCAACAATGCCTGCGTGCCATTGTTGTTCATATAATGAGAGAAAATCATAAATTTGATACTATTTCATAAAAAAAAA
>KK113861.1:24953-62565 GCA_000611955.2 Stegodyphus mimosarum
AAAAAGGAATTTTAATTACAGTTCTAAATAAATAGCCAAATAAATGTGAAATTCGAAACAATATTCTCTAAAACTTTAACGAATTTTTCATTAACAAACTCAAAGATTTCAAAGCCAGCAATACCAACGTTGTACAGAAAAACATTTTTATCTCCAGCGCGTGAGAGCGTGTACCGAAATTTCTAAAGATATGCTCAATTTAAAATTATTTTGCGATATTGCTGTTGAACTGAATTTTATGGTTTAAGTGCGAAGAACATGGTATTTAACAAATAAAGGTAACACACAAAATCTTAAATAAACGTCCCTTTGGACGTAATTTAAAATCTGAAACATTTCAGATTTTTTTTTTATATTCTGTTTTTTTTTTTATTGTTTACTTCATAATATTCTACTTATTATTGAAAAATGGATCGCATTCGTAAAGAAATTACCAAGAGCATTCGAAAATTCATAATTTTTCCCCATAGCAGTGGTAAATCAGTTCGAAATATCACTAAATTAGTTAATTTATCCCATTCTACAGTGTAGTATGTGATAAAACGCTTTAAAGAAGAAAATCGGATTGAAAACAAGGTAAGGAAAGCTCGAGCGAGAAAGTTAACTAAACGTGATGAGAGATTTATTATTAGAAAATTTGTGAAAAACCCACGCTTGAGTGTGGTAAACGTTTCTGCAGAATTTAATGCAAAGTTTTCTATTTCAATTTCACCTGAAACTGTTCGACGAGTTCTCAGAGAAGTTGGATTACGTGGGCGTTCTGCGCGTAAAACATTTTTTTGTTAGTGAGGAAAACAGAAAGCTTAGGCTTTCATTCTCAAAATCAATGATAAATACACCCGAAACGTACAGGAATAATGTCCTATTTGCTGACGAAAGCAAATTTAACATTCTGGGTTCCGATGATTGAATAACTGCACGGAGAAGAAAAATTGAGGAACTTCATTGTAAGAACTTAGATGGAACAGTTGAGCATGGCGGTGGAGCTGTTCTTACGTGGGGGTGCATGGCAGCATCAGGACTAGGTAATTTGGTATTCATTGATGGCATAATGAATCATTCTCTTTATTTAAATATTTTAAGAGACAATTTTAAATTATCAGGTCAAAATTTGGGTATTGGAAACAACTTTATTTTTAATCATGATAACGATTCTAAGCATACGGCTCTCGACGTTCGCCTGTGGTGTCTCTATAATTGTCCACAGGTTTTGAAAACACCACCTCAGTCTCCAGATTTAAAGCCCATAGAACACATTTGGAAAGAACTGGAGGTTAGAGTACGAAAACACGACATCAAAACGAAAAGCGAACTCAAAACAGTGATGATGGAAGAATGGATGAACATGGATACAGAAATTACAAAAAAACTAGTAAAAGCTATTCCCAGACGTTTAAAAGCTGTTGTGGATGCTAAAGGATATCCTACTAAATATTAATTTAACGAAAAATGAAAATATTTACTAATATGTCAAGATTTTTTTAAAGTGTACGAAGACTTTTGTGAGATCAAATGTTTGTCATTTTTTGATTATCAATTTCTTAAAAATAAAGTTCGCTCTAGTTTAAAAATATTTTATGTAATTTTGTTACGAATAGATTATAGATCTTATTACTCGTATTAAAATCTCATTCAGAAAGTTTACTTTTAATTAATGGATTGAGCCCTATTTTAATGAAAATCATAAGTGTACGAACACTTTTGGGAGCCACTGTATATCAAGATAAGCTATATAAGACAGCCTGAATTAATTAATTGTACAACCCTTCCGGTTTTTATAATTTCAAAAGTGCTATCTGATATTGATTTTTGGAGCGACAAATCTGAAAATCAACTCCACTCTAGCCGGAATTCGAATCTCAAATCTTTAAATCGCTAACTGAACGTGTAACTAACTTGAACCACTTTAACGTACGCAAAGGAATGAGATAAATTCTAACAAATTTATAACAAATTTTAGCTGCATAATCATCGAACATTTATGCTCACGTTAAGAAATAGCTTTAAATGGGATACATCATACTTTTTTTTTTAAGATTCAGCATATGAAAGCACAAAGACCTCTAACACCAATGCAATTGTTTAACACAGTTTAATGAGTAAATGAATGCATTATCACTATGAAGTACAAAAGTTCTCTCCTCCCAGTATTTTTATATAGGTAACAAGATGTTTCAGGAATTCCACATGATTTCATGGATTTTTTATCTGCCTAAATGTCTGCTTAAAGCTTACACATTTAATTGCGCATCAGAAGCGTTAAGATAGACTTTATTATGCCAGTATAAATGAAAATATGTAGATGAATAAATCAAAAACATTTTTTGTTAAAAAATAGCACTTCATACCATTTATGGGAAAAGAACTCACACATTTTTAACAGGAAGCTTTTTCCCATGAAAGGTATTACGTGCAAATCCAATGGGTACACCTGTATGTTACAGATACAGGAATCTCAAAGTAGTTTTTGTAATTTAGTGGAAATGTATACGCTAATATTTTTCATAAAATTGCCAATGCCATAGAAAAGGTGAAAAGCTTGAACTAAAATTACTGAAAACGCTTTTATTCTTAAATGATCTTAAATGCCAAGATATCTTTTAACTTTCTACTTTCAAAACAATGACAACATTGGCTGTCTACTAGAACTGGCCGCGTTCCCAATTTCAAATACGAGACAAGGACAAAGACATGGATTTGAGTCAGTGAAACAAACAAAATTCACCTCATTCTTGTTCGGCATCCTCTTCCTTTACTCCAGAATTTATTATGGTGTTGTTCTATTCCAGCTAAAACGCTTTGAGTATGTTTTCTACACTAGCACCTGGAGCTAACTTTGGTCAAATTATAACCGTTTTATAACAACGATTACAAAACGCAGAGCTGATCTTCTGGTATTTCAATATCATTCCTAATCTTTAATTCTCTGCTACTGTGATAAAGATCATTCTATTAAATGAGGTCACAAAAAGAAGTCACCCCTTCTTTTTAGAATATCTTTCTATATTCCATTTTATTCGGAAAAAAATAAAACGTGCCAAAATTATACTTTTTTGTAGTCCAAATATTTGACATATTGCTACCAGATAAAAATTCATATTTCGAAATGCATAAGAAATTATGTGAATACTAATTAACGAAAAAAACTATTTGAATCATCATGGTGAAATGAATAAAGAAAATTATTTTATAATGAAATTTATATAAAAGTAGAAATCGAAAACTTATCAGTACATCTAAAAAAAAAACTACGCAGGTATACGTGGGTTGTCTTAATAATAAATAATTTTTTCAAATGTTTTAAATTAAATTGAAAAATATAATATAACGTGTAGAGACATAACGTTATTTCGGAAGCAGGAGTGATGAAAAATGAGCAACGCCTTCGCCGGAAATCGAACTATGGATCTCTCGGATACGCTTCGATTGTGCTGACCACTACACCACGAAGGCATGCGAAGAAGGCGGGGGAAATACCTTTTATATTCTCCCTTTCAAAGGGCAACTGAGGATTAGGGGACCCGATCGACAAATCCGGTGGTGGAGAATCATCCTCCACCGCCGTTTCTTGTTCGGGCACCACTTTAGTCATTAGGTTATTTGGAAGCAGGAGATGTGAAAAATGAGCAATGCCCTCGCCAAGGATTCGAACCACGGACCTCTCGGTTACACGTCAAGTGTGCTGACCACTACACCACGAAGGCATGCGAAGAAGGCGGGAGAAATACCTTATATACTCCCCCTTTTAAAGGGTAATGGGGGTTTGGGGGACACAGTCGCCAAATTCCGGTGGTGGAGAATCATCATTCACCACCTTTTTTAGTTCGGGCGCCAGTGTAGAGACATTATTATTATTATTATTATTATTATTTTGCAAGCAGACGAATGAAAAATGAGCAATGCCCTAGCCGGGAATTGAACCACGGATCTCTCGGTTACGGATCGAGCGTGCTGACCATTACACCACGAAGGCATGCGAAGAAGGAGGGAGAAATACCTTACAAACGAAATAAAAAAATCTTCCCCTAATTTATAAAATTTCATTTCCCTTTTTTACATCGAACCTCAAGGACTCCGCCGGTATGCAAATGATGATATTTTCTTGATTTAATGTAAAAAATTTCCTGGCATTTTATACCTGGATTTATGTACTTTTAATATACTGTCTTAATTTCTTTGAAATTTTAATATGCACGTATATATACGTTCGTACAGATTCACAAAAAATATTATATCACAAAAAATATTCTAGGCCGTATATATACGGCCTTGCCGGTTAGAGGGTTAAATGACTCCGTTCTTTGAGCAGATCACCATCTTGATCTATGCCGTATTCCAATAGACAGATTTCCATTCTAAATATATTCATGCTCAGCAATTAAATATTAAGTTACACGTTTCCTGTCTTTAGAGTTAATGTTTGATTTCTTCAGTTGCCAGCTGAGACCGCCATGATCCGTAGAGTAGTTAGCTACGCTGACTGCCGTATCACTGAGCCCGTGTCCGAATCCCGGAGAAGGCAAGTATATTTATAAGTATGTATTATTTGTGGGATATGGAGGCACCTTAAAATACTGGTGAAGTCCTCTCGAGTGGTTTAGTGGTAGGAAAAGAGAGGTGGGTGAAATTCTGGGGTCCCGCCCACTTCTGCCTGTATCTGTACCTTTCGTCCCAAGTAGGTAAATCCGTTTAAGTGTTGGTAGTTTATGGTTGTGGTTTGTCGCAGGTTCCATTCATTCCCTGAGAATAGTTTCATGGCATGAATAAAATCCAGTTTTTCTTAGAGAGTTCTACATGAAGTGTGCCTCTTAAGATTACGAAGCAGTTTTGTTTAATTACGGATGGCAAATAATAATTTTCAAAATACAGTGTATATTATTAATATGATTGAATATTGTTTTAGATTTCATTTGTTCCCCTATCAGTGGTCATCAGTTATCTGAAAGAATTTAAATGCATTATATTTTATGAATTTGATAGGTAACTCGGTTACCTAAATATCAGAAGATTGAAATTTTGGAGTATATTCTTTCATTTCAGAATTAGCCGACTAAATGATAGAATCCTTCGGAACATTTATCTTATTTCTTTCACTAACCGTAAATATTACCAATTATACAATTCGAAGGCAGATTTAAAAACATGAATTATACATTTTGTTAAACGACAAATTTTATTCGAAAAGTGGTATGAGAAGTTGGAGTACGATACATTTCGCTTTAGGATGTCTGCGCAGAAGATATTTTATTGTAAACTTAAAAGTAGCTACTTGACAGTATAAATGACTTGGAAGGTTATTTCATGGAAACTAAACTATGAATAGGACAGAAAATTAAGTGCAGCATCACGCTTATTGCAATGCGTTTCGCTTTATATTGTTTTAACTATAATATTTTAAAATTGTCTTTCTCATTGCAATCCAATATTGAAAATTAATAATTTTATTTCTTTTTAAAGTTATATTTCTAATTTTTCATAAAGCTGCTTTTAGTTATTCAACTGAGGAAAGTGCCTCACTTGCCCCTCTCTTGTCCAGGCTCTGAGTATAATAATTATTTATCAAACATCGAAATAATGGTAAGATAGCATAAGCAAATGTATCGAAAGATTAAATATTCAGTTACATGTCAGTTATGAAGGCGAATTTTATAGTTGAACGAGAACAGCAAAGGAGAGGAAAATTATGCCGTTTACGACAAGAATCTGTCGATTACGGCAGAGTAGATTACGTAATCTTATGATTACATCAAAGCACACTTGGGCTATCTGTCTAAAGGATGGATACGTTTTCGTGGAGGACTTGCGTTTATTTGGAAATATTTACTAGTTTATCACTTGCAGATAATTATAAGAATGTTTTAGTGACGTTATGTTTGTCGTTTATATTTCGTTTATTAAATTACTTAAAGAATTTAAGAAACAGAAACCAGTGAAGGGAATTGTTTTCTTCCGTAACTGATGATAATCACATTATTGTATGGGAAAGAAAATAATGGTTTACTGGTAATTTCGATATGAACGAAATCAATTTTCTTCAAACCATTTTAATCAAGGTTTAATTCTGCAAGAACATACAATTAAATTATCCGCCAATCGCCGGTAGAAGATTCACTAGAATTATTTTCTCATTAGGTAATGGAATTAATGCAATCTAAGGTTAACTAAAACCAAATTTTTTATATAAAAAGAGACTGAAGAGCAATATAACTGTACTTTTAATTTCACAATCAGCTATTAAATAAGCTTAGCCGTCTACGGCACATTCTTTGAGCAGATCGCAAAGTCTGTGACTAGGAGGAAGTAGTAAATTACAATAATTAATAATTACTGACAGCAGTCAAATTCTTATCAAATATCAATTAATACTAAGTTTCGAGATAAAAGTGAAATTTGAATTCTCTTGGAAGTTTTACCTTAAAAACAAAATTGCATCCTTCAGGATTTAACTCAAAATGAAATTTGCTGCAACATTCAACTAAAGCTTTAAAACTGTAAAATGAATCAGATACAGCATTATGAACAAAGCATTCCATTTTTTGTTATTATGAGAACCAATTCTCATCATGCCAGATCCACATTTATCACTCTATATGATATAATAGTTGCAAGTAACAGACTGATGAGCACACTGAGGATCTGCGGGAAGTTTTTCCGCTGCTAAAAGGAAACGAGTTTGAAACTAAACGCGTCGAAATGCAAATTCGCTTCCAAACAGCTTCTCTATCTGGATTATAAAGTTTCATATCAAGGAGTTGGAGCAGATGAATTCAAAATAATAGCAATTAAAAATTACTCGCTATTGACGACAGCAAAGAAACTAGAGTTCTTTGGGGGTTGCGTTGAATTTATAAGACGCTCGTAAACGATCTCGAGGAAACTGCAAAACTGTTTCTCAATTTAAAAAGGAAAAGGCATAGTTTAGTTCAGCGGAAGTGAGTTCAACCTTTCTGAAGCTTAGAGCTGCTTCGATTCAAGCCCAGGTCTTGAAATGTATTAAGGGAAAATTGGAGATAGTTGCAGAAATGTCTAATTTTGAGGTAGGAGGTTTGTTTTTGCAAGATGGTAAGCCGGTTGCATATTTTATTAAGATTCTGAATCAAATTCTAATTGCAGGAGCAGAAAGTAAGATTCAGTGCACTCATGCGAAAGAAAATATCATGGCTAATGCTTTCATAAAAAATTAAAGTGGATAACGAAGAAAAAGATATCGTGGCTGGTTAACTTCAAAATTTTAGATTTTAGAGACACAGTAATAAATGAGTTGAACATGAACTCTGAGTTTAAAAATATTTATACATACTTAAATTTACCTTGTGATACCAATAATTACGAATATCAGTCGTAAACCCAGTATCACAGGAACAGGCTGAGAGCTAATTTCATTCGAAGGCCACAAATAAAAGCACAAAATTACAATCTGTTATTCCAGTGAATTTAAAATCATGTTTATTGAATAAGTTAAATAATGTGCTATTGTTTGGTCATGAGAAAAACAGTATAGAGGGTGAGCGATTTATTTCCCTCAATGTCGAAAATTTGTCAAGTAGCATGTCATGTCCCGTGGTACCTGTAAGTTAATTAACGATATTAATTATATCCAGGCCAAATATTTAAGCAGTTTTGTTTTTGTTTTAAAATATGGGGCTCCACTTAAAGTTATATGCAATAATGGTCGCAATTTGTATATTTGAAGAAATATGTGTGAACGTTAACATAAAGAATTTTAAGATTGTTTCTTACCGATCACAATCGTATATCACAGTAAACAAAAACATAGCTAAAACTATACTCAGTTATATAAAAAGTTACATCCGCGCTGGGATAGCACCGCCAAAAAATTCGTCTACTCATTAAAGGCGGAAAAAGTCGATGCATCATTGAAAACAACACTAGAATTATTTTGGGGCAAGAACTTGATTACACCGCTTGTTAAACTGTTCTTTGTAGAAAATAGGCTTAAACAAACCGTTGCAGATTCACATTTACACAAGGTAAATTTTAAAATGAAATAAAATGAATTTTAAAATTTATCTTGTGTAAATGTAAATCTGCAACGGTTTGTTTGAACTTACCTTGTGCAAATATGAATGTGTAAATGGGAATTTAAAATTTACCTTGTGAAATGAAAATAATGCAATTTCACAAGATGAATTTAAAATGAAAGACAGTTATAAATAAGTCGAAGAGACAACCAGTAATTCAGATAAAACCTATGTTAAGTAGAAGTTTATTACTAGAGGAATTATACCGTGAGGGAAATTTTAAGTTTACAAATAAGGTTTGAATGTTAAACATGCATAGGAAAGTAAGCACAAAATAAAATTTAACTCGTTAGTTTAAGATAAATATAAACCCCTACAGCTTAAACAATTTGGATATTTCGTCATACGATTAAAATATTTCAATGAATTATGTTCACAATGTTTTCATTGTGAATACCCATGAGTGCCATGGTAAAATGAAAAATAAGTCTCTCGCAGTTGTTTGTTATGAAACAATGGGCAACAACCATGAAGCTCTAAAATAACGCGTTGAATGTCCTTTCTTGTCAGAAAAACCTCTACATCGGACCAACAATTTAATTTTCTTTTATTTCGCAACGCAGTAACTTTAACAACGTAATAACGTATATTTTTTATGAAATAACATATTTCTGAGTTTCTGTTTTGGTTACAATTTTTATTGTTGAAAAAGAATTATAAATTCGAAAAGTCTCATAAGTTCTTTAATGACATTTCTGAAGTATGTGGTAACATGAATTAGTTTATTAAGAAGGAAGAACCTGAATATGGAATAAATATTGCAATCTGAACTGTATTTTATGAGCCATTAGTAATTTAATAATACACGCATTTTACCGTGAATAATTTTGGTAATATAAGGCAAATAGTTATTTCAATTGTATTATTACCAAAATTAGTTTTTTTGAGATACTTTAAACAAAATTGTTTCTTCTACTTTTCACAAAATTTATGAGAAATTTTTTTTGCCTTGTTCTTAAAATTTGGCTTGCTTTCATTGAAAAAATATTATGAAAATAGACTCATGTTTGATAATGAGAAAAAATAATAAATCAGTAAAAATAATGAAAAAAAGTTTTTATAGAATAAGTTTTTATTTGAAACTCATGACGTAATTAAAGAACTAAAAGGAGAAAAAATATTACATAGTTTAAGGAAATTTTTTATCATTCTTGCTTTGCAAGAAAGTGAAGAGTTTGTTTTGTAACGTTCAAAAATTTCAAATCTATATAACGGATACAATTTCGAATGTTAAAGTCCCATAAAAGAACATAATATTACATATACCTATACAAAACCGAGAAATTTATCTCTTAAAGTGAAATGCTGACAAATATTTATATAAATGTGTGAAATAGAAAAAATTAAAAATAGCACGGTCGATTCCATTACGCTGCAATAACATCATGACCTTGAAACTAAGTTTCTCAGCAAGACTGAAGGAGAAAGCGATATTTCTCCCTTCCGTTTCATATTGTAGTATATTTTTTAATGTAGGAAATCGCCCAATTAATATTTTTTTATAATTATTGTTTTAAAAGAGGGTGAAGAAATTTTTTTATAATTTATGAAAAGTTAAAAATTTTGTAAATGATAATTTTTAGATACTGAAATTTTAAATCGCAAATGGCATATAGTCAAAACAAATCGATCGATTTTCCAAAATACGTCAAAAAGTCATAAATGAAGTTAATAACTCGATATACGTTTCACTCAAAAGTTTTTTTCCACTCTATCCGATGATGCAAACAGTAAATTTCTGAGATTATTAGTTTATTCCTTAAATGATGATATGTGCGAAAATCGCATTAAACATCCAATTTAAAAAGTATCTAAATCTTCACCGCAATGCATATTATCCATATACAGTGTGTGTATAAAATATGACTTGGATAGCTTATCAGAAACCAGAGCGAAAAGTACCATGAGTGAAGTAAATAAAAATTTATAAAAATAAATCCGGATTAGTACGTTAATGAGCTTGAAAGAAAAATGTTTCCTTCAGTTATTAGAATGCTTACATCTCCAGCATGATAATACAATACGTCCCTGAGCGTGAACATTTGACAGACAGTTTTCTGCTAACTCTAAAAATCCCAATGCCCTGACCAATCTTCAGATCTCAGTCCAGTTGAAAATGTACTTGAATGATACTAAAACAGAAAAACAGTTTAAAGAATCCAAGGAATAAAAGAGAGTTAACTAAAACTGTTATTTCATTCATGCTTGTATCGTCTAATTCTACAGAATGACCTTTACAAACTTGCTAGCAGCATGCCAAAGCAATATGCATTGGTATTAAAAATAAACATTAATAATCTATATAACTTGAAACAGCTTTAATAAAAAGTTTGATATTTTGTAGTTTTTCGTTGTTTCTTTGTTTTTACTTCCTTGTAAAGCAAAGGCAGTATTGTAATCCAGAAAAAATTCAGTTATCAGATTTCAACGGAAATATCCATTTTGACTGTTCGCAAACCCAACTTGTCTATTTTTTCTTGACGTTTGCACGTACGGAAAGAATAAAGGACTCTTTATTCCAAAACGGATTTTAAAATGGATAGAAACTGGACATTTTCGTGAGCTTTCTACGTAAGTACATATCTCGTATAACTTGAAATGATTAGCCGTAAAACTCTGAAATTTTGTATAGTGGACTATTATAACGTCTTGTTGTGCACGTCCCTTTTTCATTGCAATCGACATTACCAAACGTATATACACTCTTACAAAAAAAAAAAAAAAAAAAAAAAAAAAAAAAAAAACGACGCTCCAGGAAGGAGTTATCCGAATAGGACGAAAATCGGTAGAAGTGATGCACATGTACAGAAAAACAAATGACTACAGTTTGAGAACAATTGGATGATTTATTGAAGTGATAGAGCTTCACAAAGTAAAAAAGTCAGTAACACATTTGTCCACCTCTGGCCCTTATGCAAGCAGTTATTCGGCTTGACATCGATTGATAAAGGTTGAGGATGTCCTCCTGAGGCATATCGTGCCAAATTCTGCCCAACTGGCGCATTAGATCATCAACATCCCGAGCTGGTTCGAGGGCTCTGCCCACAATGCTCCAAACGTGCTCGATAGGAAAGAGATCCGGCGACCCTCCTGGCCAAGGTAATGTTCGGTAAGCGCTAAGGCAAGCAGCAGAAACATGTGCTGTGTGGGGGCGGGCATTAATGAAATGTAAGCCCAGGGTGGCGTGACATAATAGGCAACACAACGGGCCTTAGAACTTCGTCGACGTACCGCTGTGCTGTAAGGTTACGACGGATGACAACCAAAGGGGTCCTACTATGAAATGAAATGGCACCCCAGATCATCGCTTCTGGTTGTCGGCCTGTCTGCCGGAAGACAGTCAGGTTGGTATCAGACCGCTGTCCTGGGCGTCTCCAGACTCGCCTTCGCTGGTCATCGGGGCTCAGTTCAAAGCGAGAGTCATCACTGAAGAGTATTCTACTCCAGTCAGTGGCATTCCAGTGCGAATGAGCCCGATACCACTGCAAACAGGCTTCACGTTGTACAGAGGTCAATGGTAGTCGGCGCAAGGGGCGCCGTGACCTCGGCCCCCTTTCTGTGAGCTGTCTATGAATGGTCCTTGCTGTCATTGAAGCACTAGTTGCACTTACATTCGATGATAATGATGCATCTGGGGCTGTGAGTGCCGCTCTGACGATTGCTCGGTCTTCACGGTCTGTCGTTTCTCTAGGCCTACTGCTTCATTCTTGACGTTGTGTGCTGCCATGGTTCATCCATTCCTGCCAACATCGTCTAATAGTGGCATCGCTCCTGCTCAAATGTCGAGCTATTCGCCGATAAAACCAACCGGCTTCTTTGAGCCCAACTACACGACCTCTCTCACATTCTGATATCTGCGCATATTGTTCGCGCACCTGTGTGCGAGGCATAGTTACTGTCTACCAGAGTACACGGAATGAAATTCGTGAAGAATTTATGACCTGGAATCGTAATTTTAAATATCCTGCCAGTTGCACAGATCAGATGCACTGTAGCGACAACCTTTCATTCATTGGCAGCCAAAATGTAAAATTTTGCATTTTCCGTCGAAACCTGTATGCATATCAATTTGTGTCCAATTTGCTTTATATCTTCTCGGTGCGTCGTGGTGAGTCATTTTTTTTTATTTGTCTAAAAGTGTATATAGTATACCCTTCCCATATCAGGCTTTTATTTTTGTAATAGTTGGTTCTAGTCATATACTTTCATTTACAGAGAAGTATTTTAAATGGCGAAAATATTTCTGCTTTTTCAGTGCAAAATTTATAAAAAGGTAAATTTTAACAAATAACGAAATCAAATTTTAATTCGATTTCCCAGTTCCCATCCTTATATTTGGGAAAATTTTACACTCGTTATGAAAAAATAAAATTATGAGAAGTATGCGTCCCATACGACAAAAATTGACTGTGATATTTAATTTCAAAATTTTCAATTTTTGATGTCATTTTCAACTTGCCTCGAGAGATCGGTTAATTTGTAAGGATTTTAAGTTTTACTAACGTTTATTTTATTTTAAACCTTTGTTATATTCTCTTAGTTTCCATTTCCGGCCAAATTAAGCGCGAAGAGATTGAGTCTATCCAAATGAGATTGCAAACTGTAAAAGTATTTAAGACATGGCTTTTAGCCAACAGAAGTGTGAAAGAGAGTTTTCTCGCGGCTTTTACCACGCGTGGGATTTTCGTTGTCTGCCTTTAAGGCCAGAACTTAATTTTCACTGTCATTTGAAGACGTATTGTAGTCTTTGCATTCTGTTCACTACATACGTAGTATTTGGGCCAATCTTCGCGTTACTATTCTCTGTAAAGCATCTTAGTTCTTATTAAGTTAGTTTGTTTTCCTATTTTCTATGTTTTAGACCAAACGTATTGGTCTTTGTATCCCGAAGTGCCTGTACGCTGTGAGAAAAAAAAGGTTAAAGTTAACCCCTTCTTATTCGTGTTATCTGTTCCACGCACACACGAACATAGCTTTGAGTAAGCTCCCTGTTTTTATTCAGGACTCCAGTTATGTTTGCAAAATCAATTGGAAGGAACAGTAGTCCTGACAAATTAAATTATAATACTTCGAGGAAATAAGTTTAAACGAAATGCAGGAAAACTGTATAATTTAATAGGCCGTACAAGGAATTCATCTAGTGTCCATACGTTTTAATTAAAAAGAAAAAACTGTAGTTTACAAGAGTTCAAAAAAGGAAATATTTATGTCAGCTTTAGAGTTTCTTGCTGTTTTCTCATGTCTAAAAACCAAAAACAATTCAAAGACACGGAAAAAATACAAAGAATGGCAGTAAATGGTAAATTAGCCCAATTCGAAGTTTAACACGGACTTATCAAGGGAAAATCGTCATAAAATTCGAATTCAGCTAATACCATTAGCGCGTTTCGTCAAATGAAAACAATTGAGACTGAAAATGAAATTACATTTATAGAATAATCAAATTAAATTAACTTAATAATGTAAGTCTCAACGGTTTCGTTTCTTTTCCCGACGTGCCTGCCTTAAAATTGTAAATGTAAAAATTTCTGATTTGGATTTGGCAATAACTCTTTTATCCTTCATTTTAATTTGGGTGTTTCTCCCTTTCTGCCCAAAAAATAGTAACTACTTATAACATATCAATCTAAATTGCGCCATTACAAAATTAATCCGCATCATACTAGTTTACCTAATGACGCATTGCAGATATTTTTTAGCCAATAACTGAATAAGATTTCTATTGAAAACAAAACCTTTTGACTGTCTCCCACTTCCTTTTTTTGTATGCATCAACACTTTTCTGCTTTGTTTGCTTCGTGATAGGATGTTGTTACTTACCTCTCTGTGTGTCATCCACTGTATGTGTTCAAGACGTGCTGAACTTCCAAAGATTGCTCCCATTATGATGCGTGAATTAATATATGCGCCCCAAGAATTGTTTTGAGCCTGCACTAAATTATGTGGCATTTACGGCTGAGTTTGTCTGCAAATTTTATCATTCTACCTACGCAATAAATCTCGCCAATCTGTTACAACTAGTCCACAAGGATTTCCACCTGTCTCGTGACACTTCAAAATGAAATTCACCAATTGAAAATATCTCTGCCTTAAAGTGCAGTTTACCTACAAAATTTAGATAAATTGTAAGGTTTTAGTTTAAACTAACAAAGTTTTATTTTAATTTTGCCTTTTTCTATCTGTTCTCATTTCAACTTCCCGTTAGAATAAGCGCGCGTTTCAGCTTTATGCTAATTTGATGTGGAGCCAAGTTTATAGTTAAGCGAAAGGTAGGAACCTCTTAGTGTGAGAGAGTTTTGAGTCTCAGACCACTGTTACTCTATTCGACGTTCGCCTGATTAGCTAGTATTTAAATTCTAAGCCGATGCGCTGTTACGTTATTACTTATTGAAGTAATTCTAAGTGCGTCAGTATTAGTTAAATCTTGCTACGCACCATTTAGTTTAGAGGCCAACCTTGCGTTCATAGTTCTGGGAGCAACGACTATTTAATTTCTAATTAGCTTTAGTTTAAATTAAAGTTGATTGTTGAGTTTAGACCCAAGTGGCGGTCATTATTTTCTGTATCCCTCTCGAGTTAGGAAGTGGCTGTGGTTTAATAAAAGAGGATTTTAAATCCTTCTTACGCATAGTTATTCCACCACTTAATCACAGTATTCTACCACAGAACATAGCTGCATTCAGCTCCCTCTTCAAGATCAGGACTTTAACTACTTCACGAAGATGTTCGCCAAGAAAATGCACCGAACAGACAGTCCTGATAAAGTGTGTTTCAAAGTTCTCATGTCTATTGAAATGAAACGTGGCATCATGACTACTACCATAGTTAAATCAGTTGAGCTTTTGTCGGCGCCCTTCAATACTTGAAAAGTGTGCTTTAAATCATCAAAGCGATTTAATATTTAAAAGCAGGTATCGGCCACCTATGACCCGCGGGTCCTCGAGTGACCTCTTCATAATTTCAAGTGACCCACTTGATTTCCGAAAATAAAGTAAAATATGTAAAAGACAAAATTATAAAACATAAATCTGAAACGAAGACTTGAAGAATACATACAAAAAAAAAAATAGTAAGGAAGAAGATCTGAAAGGTTTCATATTTTAACAGTCAGTCAAAAGGGTTTGTTAAGGTTTTTTGCACCCTCGCAGTTTTCCAGTCTGCTCTTGGACTTACACCTGCTAACCTATTTCTTTCTTCTCCCTTTTTTTTAATCCAATGGCTCTTTGTCCCTGAAGGACTATTGTTTTCGTTTTGCGATTTTCCGTTGGAAACGTTAAAAGTCTGAATCACTTTTCGAACTGTTACCACCAAATCTTGCAGCCCTGTATTATATTTAAAGAAATTAAATAATGAAGAATCTGCATAAACGTATGCATATTTCTCCAAATGGGATAAAACAACGGTACATATAGCCATCCAATTTTGAATAATGTACGTTTCCACCCGAATATGCGCATCTGGAAGCCCGAATTTGGAATTTGTTTTATTATCTATTTCATATTTTATAAAACTTGAACGAATTTTTGATGAACAAACTCAAAATATTTAAAAGCGAGCAATGGCAACACTCTACGGGAAAAAAAAACATTTTTATCTAAAGCGTATTGTGTATCGGAAATTCTAAAGATATACTCATTTTAAAATTATTTTGAGATATTGCTGTTGAACTGAATTTTATAGTTTAAGTGCGAAGAACATGATATTTAATAAGCAAAGGTAACACACAAAACGTTAAAAAACGCCCCTTTGGACGTAATTTAAAATCTAAAACCTTTCAGATTTTTATTTTATTTATTTATTTATTTATTGTCTTTTTAGCTTTATTATTAACCACCGTTTTCTTTGCACTTAACGCCACATTCAGTTCAACAACAAAATTACAAACTTTTTAAAAGCTACATAACAGCACATCTTTAAATTCTCCGATGCAAGTGGTAGCATACATTTTCATACTTTTGTCAGTCTTTTCCAGATTCATCATATCAATATTCAATTTGCTCATAATGCCTAACAATTTTTTTCAATTATTAACTTTTTATATGTTAGCTTTGTTTATTAAATATCACGTTCTTCGCACTTACGATACATAAAATTCCACTCAACAAGAAAATCACAAAATATTTAAAAACGGCATAGCTTTAGAATTTCCAAAGAGTGTTAAAGATTGCCGTACATATTTTATATTCGCTATATTCTATCTTTTAAAAAGTCTTTCGTCTAACATAGAAAAGGAAAAAAATATAAAATCATTTTAATTAGTCTAGCTAGTGTACTTTCATAAAAATATCGAATATTTCTAATTGGACATCTCATGATTTTAATACATGTTCACTAAAGCAATCATATTAAAAAGTAGAGGAAAATATTCTTAAGAACTGTGTTTACTGCTTTTAAATCGGTTAGTTTATTACTTAAAACATTTCGAGGTTAAAGCTGAAAGTACCACAGTCCTTACTAAATGGCAACACGCTGGCGCAAGGAAAACAAAAGTATTTTATTTCTGGCCGCGGCAACACATTGCTTTCATAGAGCTGAGTTTGTTAATTAAAACTGAAAGATAAATATCTCCCACTTTTCCGAATGGCAACATTCTGGCGCACTGGAGATAAAAATATTTTATTTCGAACACTGTTTGCTTTCAAATCGTTGAGCATGTTAATAAAAAAATTATTAGAATTTTACAAAATGTGAAATAAATAACAAAACCAACTCAAAATTAGGACTTCCAGGTGTTCATGTTCGGGTGGAGGAATACGTTGATCAAAATTTGATTGCTCTACGTACCGTCGTTTTTCACAACGCAAACATGCATACATACATGCAGATTCTTCATTATTTAATTTCTTTACAAATAATGTAGCATAGCTTAAAAATAATCCAGCATCATCAGTTGTTATGGAAAACAATCTACTTTTCAAATCCAATATTTGACCATTTTTGAAATTAGTACACTCTTGACGAAAAATGTCTTTTCCTTTGGTCTTGTCATTAAAAGGCGCAAGATCGGAAAAGTTCTTCATTGACTTTTGAGTTATTTATTGATGCATATCTAATAACAGGGCGATAGTATTCAGTGATAACAATTTGAAAAGTGATCCGCCGTTTATAGTGAACCAACGTAAAGTCTCATTTCGAGAGAAAAAAATTCTTTTTGGTTTAAAAAATTCCAGTGTTTAATTTGGGCCAAATAATTTTATATTTACTCTCAGATAATACAGTTATCATTAAATCCATAGATTTATATTTCATAAAATCCACTAAGTTTAATTCTTTTAACTTCTTTCACCTCGCGAATACACCTTTTACATTCCTCAAACAGCATGATTTTATCCTTTCGATCACCTCATGGCTTCCTTGTTAGACCTATTAAATTATACACATTTTTTGCTGCATTTCATTTAAACTTATTTTCTCTAATTTCATTAGAGATATATTTCTCATTCAATCAATTCAATTCTCACTACGCGGCAAGCCAAAAATATATAAAAGCTCAAAACGTATTCATTAAAAATTTTAAAATACGTAAAACGTCAAATGTAGTTAATTTTTTTTTAATTTTAATTAAAAATAAGTTACACAAAAAGAAGCAATTCAGCAGCAATATTATTCAATCACTTTTAAAGCAAAAAATGTACAATTTATCAACATATAACAACAAAAAATCTGAGCTCATCGAGCCGGATAACAGAGTGTGTCTATATATAGATATGCATGCATGTTTGGCGTGGCGAATTGCAACCAAAAAGGGAGGTCCACAACTATATACATAGCAGTCCCATATACAAAATTTCAACGCCCTGAAGCTACTCATTTCTGATTTAGGAGAGATACATACATTGTAAGGTTTTAGTTTAAACTAACAAAGTTTTATGTTAATTTTCTCTTTCCTGTAAGTTCTTATTTCAACTTCCCGTTAGAATGAGCGCGCGTTTCAGCTTTATGCTAATTTGAAGTAGAGCCAAGTTTTGTATTTAAAAGGTTAGCAAGGAACTTCTCAGTGTGAGAGAGCTATTAGTCTCCGATCACTGCGGCTCTGTTCGACGTCCACCTGACTAGCTAGTATTTAAATTCTAAGCCTTAGCGCTGTTACTCTATTACTTATTGAAGAAATCTAAGTGCGTTAGTATTAGCTAAATCTTGCTACGCACCAATGACCGATTAGAATAGAGGCCAACCTCGCGTTTATAACTCTGAGAGCAACGACTTCTTAGTCTTTTTTTAACTTTATTTTAAATTATTTTATAAGGTATATCTCCCACATTCTTAGTGTGCCTTCGTCGTGTAATGGTCAGCACACTGAGCCGGTATTTCAGAGGTCCGTGGTTCGATCCCCGGCGAAGGCATTGCATATTTTTCATCTCTCTTGTTCCAAAAAAATACCTAATATCTCTACAGTGACGCCAGAACTAAAAGGGTTGTGGATGATGACTCTCCACACCCAGGATTTGGTGACTAGGTCCCCTAAAACCCTAGTCGCCCTTTAAAAAGGGGAGTATATAAGGTATATCTCCCACATTCTTAGCGTCCCTTCGTGGTGTAATGGTCAGCACACTGAGCCGGTATTTCAGAGGTCCGTTGTTCGATCCCCGGCGAAGGCATTGCATATTTTTCATCTCTCTTGTTCCAAAAAAATACCTAATGTCTCTACAATTTGATTGTTCAGTTTAGACCCAAGTGCGGTCATTATTTTCTGTTATCCCTTCCGAGTTGGGAAGTGGCTGTAAATATTAGTTTAATAAAAGAGTAATTTTAAAACCCTCCTTGCGTGCAGTTATTCTACTATTTAACCACAGTTATTCTACCACAAAACATAGCTGCATTCAGCTCCCTGTTCGAGATCAAGATTTTGTTACAGTTACGAATAATGTTCGCCAAAAGTATGCATAGAACACTCAGTCCTGACAACATACATACGTACGTACAGACGCCACAAAAAACTATCTTTTGAATCCATTTTAAATCCTTTTTGCAACTCCTTTTCGAAAAAGAATCCTTACTTGCAGATGTCACGCAAAAATATCGTTAAATAGCATTCAATAGCGTTCAAACTGGATATCTTCGTTGAAATTAATAATTGGTAAAAATGATTTCGTTGAAATATGATAAAATTTTTGCGATTATAGTACTTCCTTTAGTTGGTACAATTAATTTAATAGATTTCATTATTTAGTCACTTTTATTATTCGTAATATAAAATTACGAATTGATGAATTCAGTGAAGATAATTTTTTGATCTATTCTTCTTACTAAACTATGTAATAAATTATTTTTTTCCTTTTAGTTCATTAATTATATACTCAAAATATTGTTTTAACGTAAAACTTTCAAAAAACTCTAAAACTACTTTTGAAAAAAAACCCTACTACATTGTATTGTCATCCACAATGAAAGTGTACGCAAAATTTGGACTTCATAATTTATCAGAAAATTGTTTAAAAGTCGACGGCAATGTTTTGACCATAGTGTTAAACACCCTAGGAAAAAGTGATGTAGGAGGAAGTTAAATAGAAGCTTATAAAAATGTGACTAGTTTTAAAACACTTCAACAGAGTAATTACATTAATCCTTTTCTTGTTTTAAAAGAGGGCGAAGAGTTTCTTCTATTTAAAAATTATTCATTAGAAAATTTCAAATTTTTATAAGAGATATATTTTGGTATGTAACAATTTTAAAGTCTTATAAAAGAATATAATATTATGAGCCATAATAAAATTATGAAAACCAACTTTTAAAATGAAATCCTGAGAAAATGTATATAAATTTATGAAACAAAAAAATTAAAGGACACGCTAGGTTTCATTGCAAATACATGTAATTTTAAACGCTAATCACTTTTAAAACTCTTTTGCCTTTTTGATTAATGAAATGAACTGTAAATACAAAATCTAAGTGTGAAAAGGGGAGAGAGAACTAGCAGGTATAAAATGACCAGACGATTTTTGTAGTAGGCTGCAAGTAATTATTTACAGTAACGGAATGGATGGAAAGACTCATAACTTTGTACTTCGTTTCCAAGCGATGGCGAAGAAACCATACTTAACGACTCTACTTCTTACTGCAATATATTTTTTTTTTAAAAATGTAGAAATCGCCCAATTAAGTTTTTGTTTGTTTGTCATTCTTGTTTTAAAAGAGGACGATGAGTTTGTTTTATGTACTGTGAAAAGTTGAAAACTTTGCAACTAATAGATTTTTAGATGTTGAAATTTTAAAACCATAGTCACCAAATTTATGCAAAACACCGAAAGTGATATTATAATTTTGATACAAATTTCATTTAAAAGATATTTTTTCACTCTATCCGATGATGCGAACTATGATTCGCGATTTTTAGTTTGTTCATTTTAAATAAAGATATAGGCTAAAAATCGTTTAAACATTGCATTTAAGAAATCTATATCGAATTTTAAAAAAATTCGCTTCACTACATTTCAGTTTCATCGACAAACAGTGGATGTACACAATTTGAACTCTATAGATTAGAAGAAATTAGGTTAAAAATTTATAACGAAGTTTTCACCCTGTGGCAAACACAGTGAATAAAATAAAAGTTTATAAAAATCATTTCAAAACAGCATAAAAATAGCAGCAAATAGCTTATGTAGAACATAGATATTGAAGAATTTCTCCTAGCGCACAGACATCGTCAGTTCTAAAAACCACTTCCAGTGTACTAAACTCTAGCGCGCAATTCAGCTAATTCTTCTTGAACCGCTGCACCTCAGAGTTGATTAGTACGTATTTAACTCGTTCTAGCTCTCGGACAGTTAGCCGATAGGGCATTTAGTTGACACATAAATTTAGCCGACAAGAAATTTAGCCGACACCCACATACAAGCGACAAGGTATTTAACTGATACGGACATCTAGCCGATACAGACATGTAGACGAAGAGACACATAACCGACTTAATCAAGAGCAGGTTGAACTGAAAATGTGTATATATTTCGACAAAATCATGTAATACAATGTTTCAATTAAATTTATCCATATTTATTCGATAAAAAGTCGTTTCTAGATTCCACAACGTGAAGCTTATTGGACAAGACCGTATTTTTTGATTTATTTAATGCTATACAAAGTATAGATTTTAAAATTAGACAGAAAAACCAGGTTGGAGCAGATCTTGAAATCAATTTCGAGAGCGATCGACATAGGTCCCTCTGTTTCAAGAAGGGGGAAGAAAATTTCAGCAATGGGAGGAGCGATACGATTTTATATGGAAAGTAAGAGTGAAGTAAGCGAAAACAAATACATCATGAAATCTGTCGAGAAAAACAGGAATGAATTAACATAAAACGTAATAATGGTACATAACGTAAACGAATAACGTAAATAAAATATTAGAATTTGGAAATGTTATTAACTAAAGAATTTTTTTTTATTAATGGGAAAGGGTTTAAGAACTGAGGAAGCATTATGGATAATGTTTGCAGATCCACGACAAATATGATTAAAAGTGTGCGATTATGATTAGTTATCAAAATTTTATTAATTTCTCCTTTTCAGACACGTCATTCATATTTCCTGACATAAATTTCAGCGTTCTTTCAGTTTGGCCGATATATATCAAACCATAGTGACATGATATGCTAAAATTTTACAAGAATCAAAATCAGAGATGGGATCTTTAAAAATCAAAAAATGGATGATACTGACAGGTGAGAAAATGACTTGAAAGTTGAACTTAATGAGAATCCGAGCACTTTCGAAGTTGTCAGAAGAATTAAATAGTGGTCGGATAAATTTTACAAGAGACAAATTTTACTAAAACATTGTCGCATATTTTTCTGTAAATGTACGTGTTGTCAGTTTAATTTCTTGTCGGTTAAAAACGCTATCGGCAAAATGTCGTTTTGGCTAAATGTCCGTGTCGGATAAATAGGCATATCAACTAAATGTATTTTTGGTTAAATGATTGTCAGCTGAGTCTCACGGATCCCTCGGAGCCATATTTATACAGTGTAGCGCAGGCTTAGGAAAGAATCGGTCACATCGGTTTCGAAAATATGCTTTCTCGAATCTGCCCAAGAGTCGCCGATTTGGCAAGAAATTGCCAAATGTCGCCAACTTGATGACAAAAATTTTCTTAAAGGCCAATCAGGAGCGTATTAGCCCATAATCTGGCATTCTACATGAGATATTTTTAAAGTTTAAACGCGGTTGGGCGTTTAGAATAGAAAAATTTGAAAATTCGTTAATAAATTTCGAAAAAAAATAGAAAATTCGTTGTTTTTACGTTGTTTCAGAATACAAAGATCTACAATTCAGTATAAGAAATAAAAACATATATATAAAGCACGTGGCCATAAATTGAATTACATATAAGATAAACCTTAAAATTCTCACCCTAAAAGCAACGAATAAATAACGCAATGTAAAATATTATAATAATCGACAAAATAATTGATAAATGCAATCAAATGAATTTTAAAATTTACTGAAATTTACAATAATATGAATCTTTTGATCAAATAAAAAATCTAAACTGAATTTTGAAAAAATATCTTCACCAAATTGAATTGTCATCGTCAAACAGTGTGTATAGAAAATTTGAAGTCTATAGCTTATCAGAAAGTAGGTTAAAAATTGATGACAAAATTGCAACCGTAGTTAAACACTATGAGCGAACTAAATAAAAACGTATAATAGAACTATACTTAATAGTTGATTAGCACCAATAATTAGAAAGTAATTAAAACAATTTCCTAGAATCATATAAAAATGTAAACTTTTCCGACTTCGGAAATTGATATACCACGTTCTCTCTTTAAGAAATTTAGAATACTCTAGTTGAGCTTTACAAACGAGCTTAGTCTCATTTTGAGCTTAATTAAATTTAAACTATTTTTTCAAACTGAATTTTTTATAAAATTTTTATTGAATTTAAAAGAAAAATTATTGAATTTATTTATTTCATTTAAGAAAAAAATTATTATTTTATCATTATTAACGACATTTTTTGAATTATTAAGAATTGTTATTAACAAAGTTCTTATTATTATTACTGATTTATTGATTTATTTGGAGAAATTGCTGAATCTTTTCAAATAAGAGAGGATTAATATTTATTTCATCGATATTCGTTATAAATAGGAACTAAAGTGAGTATGTGCACTGCGAAAAAGAAAAAAAAACGATATTTCTATATCTTCCGTTCTACTGGGCTGATTGATGATATTCAAATTTCGTTTTCCATGTCTCGAAAGCGCGACTTAGGATATGTATTAGATTTATATATAGCATTGTTCAAATATAGGTATTTTGACACAAACATCGAACTTTTTCTGAAATGACATGCCAGTTTTTTTCCATATTTCGAGTCTAAGACTCAAATTATGCCAAACTCCCAAATTTTGTAAAAATTGCACGAGCAGTTTCGAAAACGTTAGCTCTCAAAATTTTAGCTCCTCAATATTAATTCAATTTGGTATGTATTTATTAATATATCTTTTTTTATGAAACTTATTGATTCCTTGTTACACAGTTCGAAATTCAGATTTATTCCAAATATAATTCACCCATTTTTAATGATTTATCTTAAAAATTTGTATTTTTAAATTATTTTTATAAATTTTTCGAAAAACGTTCTGAATTATAACCTATAAAATTTTTACAATCGTCTTAAAGTAGATGTATTTCTAAGCATACCTGCAAAAAATTAGAGCTTCTTATTCAAAATTTCCGAATATACACGTGAATTTATATATTGGCGCGTTTCGAAATTTTGCATATTTGTTGTAAGCGATAATAACGAAAATGTGGTTTATGCACTTTGTTAAAATTATTTGAAAGTAGGAACGATGTGTCTTTTTTTCAGCTCCTGCACAATGGAAGGGAAAGGAAAATAGGTTGCCATATCGCCAAGTTCGCCAAGTGAATTATTCATGGCGCAAACTGAAAAAAATGCGCCAATTTAAATTTTTGAATTTCTCCGTAAATTTCGCATCAAATTTACAAAATTTAATATGTAGGCATAATTTGAGTTGTAGAATCGAAATGTGGAACAAAATTGGTATCCTATTTCAGAAAACGTCCGATTTTGTGTCAAAATACCTATGTTAGAAAGATGCTATATATAAATCTGATATATATCCTAACGCACGCTTTAAATTTGTTTTGCTTGCATATGCAACTGTGATTACATTTCATTTCTATTATTTCCATGCCAATCACCGAGCGCAAAATGGGATGCAATATTTCTGTACACCACTGCAAATATATACACTTTTAAAATAGCAAAAGTAGCTCAACACCAAATAATTCTAAGAGCAACCAATTTTTAAATTCTGCACTGACTACCCACAAGTATTTGGACACCTATGAAAATGACGATATCTGCGGTCCTACGGTACGTCAAGGACTCCGCCGGTATATATCGTGTAGGAAACAGCATCGGCTTTAGTCGCATGCAAGATGCCGCACAGTTCGGAGCTTCAGAGCTCTCTGATTTCGAGAAAGGTATAATTATGGGGTATCACAAATGTGGCCGATCCTTAAGGGACATATCTAGCTATCTGAAGTACCCAAAATCGACAGTGGCCTATGTGATTAAGAAGTGGAAGGTGAGCGGTGATTGTCGGAATGTGCCACGTGATTGTCGGAATGTGTCGGCAGACCAATGAAACTGGAAGATAGAGACCGACGAGTGCTGTCCAGAGAAATTCGGAAAAACCGCATCCAACCGATGGCCCTCATCCGCGAGGAGTTTCAACAGGCATCCGGGAGTATTGTTTCAATGAATGCCATCCGTAAGGAAGCGCATCTGCTTGGTTTTCATGGTCGTGCTGCTGCCCATAAGCCTTTGATCACAAAGGCTCGCGCTGCTCGGTTAATGTGGTGCAAAGCCCATCGAAATTGAACCGTAGATCAGTGGAAACGGGTTCTTTGGAGTGACGAATCAAGGTTCACCCTTTACCGTTCGGATGGCAGGGTCTGAGTCTGGCGTCTACCTGGAGAACGTCTCCTGCCAGAATGCATTGTGCCAACAGTCAAGTTCGGCGGAGGTGGAATTATGGTCTGGGGGTGTTTCTCCTGGTATGGGCTGGGGCAACTTGGTCCCCATTCATGGTAAGCTCAAGTACGATGCCTACTGCACTATTTTGGATGACAATATGCTTCCTACGTTGTGGCAGTTTTACGGGTTGGACCCCTATTACTTTCAGGACAACAATGCCAGTTGTCATGTTTCGACGTTGACCAAGGCTTGGTATGGGGCCAATCGAGTTCATCGAATGGACTGGCGTGTCCAGAGTCCAGACCTGAATCCTATCGAGAACCTCTGGGACGAGTTGCATCGCCGAATTCAGGGGTGCACTACCCGTGCAAAATCGGTGAAAGAACTTCTACGTCTTCTCCAAGCCGAGTGGAAGAAAATACCACTAGCTGTCGTACAAAGACTTGTGGAAAGTATGCCCCGGAGGGTCCACGCTGTAATTACCTCTCGTGGAGGCTCTAGCAACTATTGATTTTGAATAAAGTTAGTTTTTCTTTTCTATCACAGGTGTCCAAATACTTATTGGTAGTCAGTGTATTTACATATACAAGGAAAGGAAAAATAATCACAAGCATATATAACAATAAAATTAATTAAATTATCTACTAAAATGATATACTGAAAAGCAAAAGTGTATTTATAATGGCTTATACTTCTGAGACAATGAAATGCAAGGAATGTTTCACTTAACCCTTTAAATGGAAAACCGTGAAAATACATGTTGCTCCTCAGCAATGGTGCAAAATAAAGAGTTAAAAATGCACGCATATAAGAAATCATTCACAAAGTTTCTTCAGAAGTTTAGTACGCTTTTCGACATCTAGCAACAACTAAATTTTCGTTTCATTTCACTGATCGCAAATAAATTTATTTTTTATTAATAAAGAATCTTTACTTTCAATAGCTTCCCTAAAAGGCGAAGGCAAAGGAAGAAAGAATATGCATTAAATTTTGCTTTCTGAATAGCACATTTGATATTTAAAACGTTTGAAATGTAGCAAAGACCCTTTGCAGAGAGCACTTTGTCAATAATAATAGCGTTTGTTTGGTGTAAAATGTTTTTAAGAAGATGCTTTCAAGACGAATGGTAGGTCATCAGTTTTCATATTAAGGAAAGACATGGTGATAAAGCTTAGCGATCGTCGACTAACAGTTAAAAATATTATTGATAAGGTTTTGCAGCATTTTGGAGCTTGTCAAAAAATTCTGAAATATAATTTTTCACAATGTCGTTTCTTAGTTGTCCGAAAAATGTTGAATTTGAACCAACAACGTGTTAAGGTGCTCCAAGAGATGATTTACCAAAGGTAAGTCCTTATAACCGCTGATGAAACATACTTCGCTTTTGATACAGAAACAGGTCAACAAATAAGGTAACAGCTCTTCACAGATGAAGCAAAACTGGAAAGCACCCATCAAAATCGGTCAAAAAATCGAAGTAATGCTGATTTTGTTTCCCCAGTTGTCGTGGTATTGCGTATCAAAACTTTCTGACAAACAACTTCTAACGACAAATATTATGTGAATGTTTTTCAATGTTTATGGGAAGCAGTTTATAGAAAACTATCTGAATTGTGGAGAAATAAATCACGGATTTTTCACAAAGATAATGTATCTACTCACAGTACTTTTATTGTTCACGAATATTTCGTCAAAATTTCAACAAATACGGCTCCTCTAGCTCCGTTTTCACCTGATAAAGTACAGCGCAATTTTTTTATTTCCATAGTTAAAACTGTCGCTTTGTAAATAAAATTTTGAGTCTGTTGATGTTCTGAAAGAAAATTCTTTGCGAGTCCTCAAGGAATTTCTTGGAAATGATTTTAAAATATTTTGCGAGAATTAGAAAAGTTGCTGTCATAACAGATTTGCATTTAGAAGGGATTAATTTGAAAGGGATCTAATAAATATTGTCCAATAAGTTGAAATCTTATATTTTGTGAAATAATTCCGCATACATTTATAATCACAGTAGTAAATAGCAAGTCGAATCTCTTAATAAATAATTTTTTAATTAAGAAAAAGAAATCTCCATCTATAACTTCACGATGAGGAGTACACACTTGGAACACTATATATAACAATATATATAACTTGGGAACAATTTCCAAGTACATAGTTTTGATGAATTTAGAAAACGTTTTCTTCGTTTAAATTGTAATGTTGAATATTTTAAAAAATAATACACGGAAATTAGCCTAAGCATTTTTTTAATGTTCTTGTTTTAAAAGAAAGCGAATAATTTGTTTTATAATCTTATTTTATTTCAAAATTTTAGAGCAGATACCTTTTTCGGTATTGAAATTTTAAAGCGATGAAAGTCAAATGGTAAAAAAAAATCGAGCAAACTTTTAAAAATCCGTCATTTAAAATATCATTAAACTTCACATTTGAAATATTTGTTTCCATTCAGTCCAATGATGAAAATAGTGAAAGTCTGATAGGTACTTACATATTATCCCGTCATCGGTCAGGTAGCGTAATTTAGTGCCAATTATGGATGACCACTTCCTTTAGAATTCCGCAGTAATGACTAGCGATAGTTGCCGATCCCTGGCAACAACGATAGTTGCCAATCGATAGTTGTCCGCCAGCGATCGACGAGATAGTACGTAAGTACCATCTGATATTATTAATTTGTTCACTAAGTGAAGATTCATACGAAAAACCTATAAATAATCTTTTAATAAAGCAAAATGAAAATTTTAAAATAAATTTTGAAAAAACCGTGATGAAGAACACGACTTTACCTTCTACACAACTTATGTGCCAAATCTCGCACCTCTAGTCCTGGCTGTCTCTACTCTACGCAATACACATACACATACACAAAACATTATCTGCTTTATTATTATTGATTAAGTTTTCTTAATCAATAATAATAAAGCAGAGTGTCGGATGAAATGGACTATCAGATCATCAATGGTCAGATAATTGGGAATCTGCTCTATAGACATATTTTCAAAAGATACGAAAGTTTTTTTTTAAATAATATTAATAATAGTTGAAATACCATTTGCAAAATGACGGAACAGATACTTTTTGGTTTTGATATTATTAACTGAAGTGATTTTCCTTATCTTCGTAGTCAAAGAAAATTTAACAAAGTTATTCGAGATTAGTAGAATGTTTATTATACTTTATTCTTGCATTGAAATAACTATTGATTATTTGATTATTTTCAAAGTAAATTGATCACTAACAGCGAAAGATATGCATATCCTGAGACTTTTGCATGTGCTCTACAATCGTTCAATGAGCAAACATGCAAATCGGAGCAACAGATGAGATAACACATGACCATTCAAAAAGTTTGAAGATAAGATTTACGAAGACGGAAGAGGACTTACGAGCTTCAACTATACTGTTTAAAAAAAGCAACATCTTTTATCTTTCGCATTTATCTTCTGGCATACGCAAAGCTGGAAACATTCTTAAAATAATATTGGCTGAACGAATTTTAATTTTATACTGTGCTATTCACGTAATTATAAGTGAAACGTGAACTAACCCAGATTTAAAATTTCTTAGTTTAAAATTTTTCTTTTCTTTTATTTTTTAAATAACCTTTTAGCAAGAGTCTCCATTTAACGAATATTTTATCAAATTGCGGAAGTTTGAAATTTTTCTAATTTTGAATTTTTTTAATTGCTAATTGAAAATATAATTTCGAGAAAAAGGATCTAAATGAACAAATTTTCTTATGAGCAAGTGAACAAAATAGGCTGTATGTTGTAAATCGACAAGACACATGTGAAATTTGAAACGTCGCATCTTGTAAGACAAACATTCAAAACAGTAAATAGCAATTATGGCACGAAAGGTGAGGTCATTTAAATTTACGGATTTAAAATCATTGCATGCCATAATGAATAATAATGGTACATGGTCTGAACGTTCCTAATTGAGTCTTTCGTTTGAAAAACGTGTAAAATGCTGACAGGCTAGGTTATCTTTCCCCAAAGAAGCACACGCAGTAAACCGTCGTATAGTTGACAATTCAACTATACGACCGATATTTGTGGTCGAATGTCAGTTACATATTTAGGAGGTGCAAAATATTTCATAACGTTCACAGATAACAAGTCGCGTAAAATTAATGTGCACGCGGTACGAAAAAAGTCAAAACTGTTCAAGTATTTAAACTGTACAAATCACAGGCTGAAAAACAAGAGTAATCAGCATGAAATTTCTGAAGGTTAACAATTCAATAATATCAAAGAATTCGAAATTCATAAATTCAACCAATTTTTGGAAAGGGAGGGCATTAAACGCCAATTTTCGGTCGAGTACATACGGTAATAGTGCGAAATAGCAGAACGCGCCATTGTTACCCCAGTCGAATAGTTAGGTGTTTTTGTTCAACTCAAATTTATCCCAAGTATTATGGGCAGAAATAGTATCTGCAGCTGGGTACCTATGCAAGCAATGTCCGACTAAAAGTATATTCAAAACAGTTAAAGAAATCTGGCCTAAAAGGCCGTTTTAGCATAGTGAGAAGGAAAGGTTTTGCATTGCCAATTTCTATTAAAAAAATTATACTCTAAAGCTGGAGAATGAATTTTTAATGGCTATTCGAAAGAAGCAAAAAATTATCGTTTATAAAAACCTGAAACATCTCAGTTAATAAAAAGGCGGGATGTTCAGTTTTTAGAACTACCGCAAACTGAAACACGATTGTAAGCTTAAACAGCTGACGAAAAGCAATTTATAAAAGGTTATTCCATCACAAGAAAAGTATTCAGTCGACGAAAAGTCCTTTATATTAAAGGAACAGCAGATGTTTAAGAAAACACAGCTTGCAGGTGAAAAGAAGAAAACCAAGAGCTATCTATCATAGAAAACGCATTTGCTATACCCTGAATTTTTTGTAAACCCAAAAACTGTAGAAGAAGCTTTATAGAGACACGATGCAGAAAGGCGGAAATCAGCCATGCACGATGAATAATGAAAAACAATACCTGGAAACCAACGGACCTACCAGAAAATCGAAGCGCCGCTGACTGCAAATGAGTGTTTCTAACAAAGCGCAAAATGGATGGCACTGTTTATTAGAATAAGGCTTAAACTCTTCGTCAAGTGTTGTTCGCAAACGTATAGAGCTGACTGCGCAAAAAAATATTCGCTTGTAGTTCGTTTCAAGTCTGTATGCACATGGCTCCCGCTGTTTGTTGAATATGACCTAAAAATGGACGAAGTAGACGTTAGAAAAGATTCTTTCAATGGGAAAACTAATGAAGAAATTTTTTATGTGAAAGTCACAAGGTTTCTTAACTTTCGTAGGCAAAGTCTCTAAGCTCAAAAAGTCAGTTTCCGAACGAATGTAGAGCCTAGAACCTGATGAAAACTTATCGAATTTAAATTCGAAAAATTAACATCTGACAATTGTATTTAAATGCATAGAAGAAGAGACGAATGTATCATTACTGCTATGTACGTCGATGATTCGATAACTCTTAATAAAAATTAGTCTTGAATAAAACATAAAAAATCTGATGTATACACCACATGACTTCCCTGTACGGAATATTAAATTATACGCATTTTTTCCTACATTTCATTTAAACTTATTGGATTGAATTAAACCTGCTTCGCAGATAGCGCATATACCACAATAGAACAAATGCACTCTTTAAAAAACACTATATTCGTTTACAATAGCGACAGTCTGACGCTAAGTTCACTTAACAGAGTTACATCTCCTTCATTTTAAAACTCAGAATGCATGAAAATTATGTATATCATCTGAAGAATTATCTAATCATTGCCACATGCTCTATTCAAATACGATAATACATCTAAAATGATGTATTAGAAATGTAAAAGAAAGTAAAAAAACAACCAAAAACTATGTAAAACAGAAAAAGAAAAAAGAAAGAAACAGTTTTTCACAGACGATTCAGTATTTCTCATTCAATTAATTCAGTTCTCACTTCGCGACAACGCAAAAATACATAAAAACTCAAATTATCTATATTAAAAATTACGAAGTAAATCTTAAAGACTTGCTTGTATTTCCTCGAATAAATTCCAGAATAGGTTAAGCATGATTTAAGTTGAAAGAATAAAAGTAGGTGTTATCTCTGTTGTTGCGAAGCTCAGTTTCTCTAGATTGGCAACAAATCCACTTGCGTGCTAAGTTTCAAATGCAAATAAATATGGCTGCTTTCGTAACCGTAATTAGGCTTAGCCGCACTTAAAAAAGTATTAAATTGTTTATAATTCTACAAATATTGCATGCAGATTTACTAAAGGCATAAAAACCTTAACCGGAAGATAAGAACAACATAATTCAATCATTTTTAAAGCAAAAAAATGCGCAGTTTATCAACATATAAGAATAAAAAATCTGAGCTCAAGGGAGCTGAGTAACAGACTGAGTATATATATATTTATAATTATATACTTATTGTGCAGCCGATTGCAACCAAAAAGGGAGGTGCACATCTACATGCCATAGTAGCCCTATATACAAAATTTCAACGTTCTGAGACTATTCGTTTTTGAGTTATGCGAGATACATACGTGCATACGTACCCACAGACGCCCCGAAAAAATCTCTTTAAATCCATTTTAAATCAGTTTTATAATTTATTTGGGGAAAAAATCCTTTATTCTGTCCTTACGTACAAATGTGGCGCAAAAACATCGTTAAATTGCATTCGATAGCGGTAAAAATTGATATTTTCATTGAAATATGATACCCGAAATTTTTCACGATTACAATACTTCCTTTTTACTTCGTACAAGGAAGTAAAAAGAAACTCTCAGCAAAATTTCTGAAATGAGAGACTTGGGCAAAATCTCCGTTAAGCATTAATATTGAAAAAATGAAAATGGAAATGTACCACTTAGCTAAGTTCAATATGTAAAAGAACTTTTAACCAATTAAGGTACGAAAAATTGTAAGCATACATCAGCATTATTAGACAACATTAAACTCTGCGAATATTCAAATAATAAGAAATCATAAAGAGAAACAAGTATCAGGCTTCATCGGAATATTGATTTATTTAGCTATATCTACAGAAAATGATATTGTAAATTCAGTTAGTATACTTGCTCAATTTAATAGTGATCCAAACCTTTTTCACTGTATTCAAGCAAGCATGTACTACATTATTCCTAATCCACGTTAAACCTGAAAATAATTTATGTAAGAATAAATTAAAGTTTTAAATGATATGTAGACGAAGATCACGCCAAAAATACTATAACAAAAAATATTTTATGAATATAGCTTTGTCTTAGCAAGCTGTCATATTTCTTGGAAAACATTCAAGTAAAGAATTATATCATTATTAAGCACATAATATATAGTATTAGTTGAAGTTTCGAAAGAACGGAGACACCTGCTCTTACTATTAAGAGAGCTTTAATTTTCCGAATAGAAAGTAGTACAAATTATACTGTGGAATGATAATCAAAGAGCAGAATGTTTAATAAATAATCCATTTCATCATTCTAGAAGTAAACTTAATGATACTAGTTTTTATTATATTAGAGCAGCATGGTAAGAATGATTTGCAGCAGAAATGCTCGCCCATATTTTAACAAAGAATCTCGGCAGGGTTAAGCAAAGGAAATGTATAAATAGATAAGTCTCGAGTTTTAACTAATCAAAGTTTTGCTATTTATTCTCTTTTCACCCTGCCAAAGAGAATGTCAGAAATTTTGCATTCCATTTACACTTGCTCAGTCCTGAAAGCATTACATAATGAATGTGTATTAAAACACCAGTGCTATTTGTGGATATGACAATGCTCATTAGGTGTAGTAAAATTCACTAGAGTGTGGTTACTGCGGTAGCGGTCAATGTTCACCATGTGCCAGCGAATTTAATCTATGATTTCAAATACCTGCCGATGGCAGCCACTAGTTCGTTCATCTATTCCTTCTGCACGAGTTTCCATCTCCCACACACACATACTCGGCAGTCGTTTATTGTACTGGCAAAGGATCTGCACTCTGGCAAGCTCAGTACCTGGAGATAAAAACAATGACCTGCTGTTCCAGGTGCTCTACGGGAAGATACCTTAGGTGAAACGATTGCCTCATTGGGGTGGGATAGCGTAAGGCTCGCCACTCCATACAGAAGGCAGCCCGCGTATTACTGGAGGTAGCAAATTAGACTACCAGTCATAATCACCTTCAAGGATATAGCCCCCCACACATCGTAGTGTCTGATCGTCGGGAATGGTGACCCCTACTGATCAATCCAGCAGTGAATTTAAGAGAATTTTATTAAAGACTGTTGATGCCGGGAGTATGGGACTCATGTCTCTGAAAGAGAAATTTTACCATCTCCAAGGTCGCTTTTGACTGGACCTCCTCCCTTTTTTTCTCTTTTTCTGCCTTTCTCCTGCCTTTTTGCCTTCTAGAATGAACCAATAGGCTTCCAGTAATATATCTTTCATTTCACATGATCTTTGCCGCGCTTTAAGCAAGATGGTTGAAGATGCTTTGCAACGTAATTTCCTGTAGAAAATAATTATTAAAGTATCGTAGATGTCTTGTGAAAATTTTCGGTGCGATGTTAGATCAAATATAAGCATGATTATATATGTAAATAGCAGAAGTCCTAGCATTTTTTATTGCAGTCTATATGAAAACGATGTTCTGTAATAATAGCCACAGCACAATTTCATTCAAAGAGAACTTTCCTAATTTGCATTCCTACACATTTAGTATGTTAAATTGCACAGTAATAAGTGTTCACTCTTAGATGTATTGTTTTCGCAAGAAATACTCTTACAAACAGAATGAATTTAGCTTATTCAAAACGAATATATTTAATTTATACGTACATAGTTTTTAATATTAACAATAGGTATAATCATCATTCACAGTACATATTTTGAATCTTATACTTTCAAAATCAAAAGAATGCAAGCATTGAGATAAGAAAATAATAGATTCATTGTAACACTTGCAATTGTTCTCACCTCAATAAAAAGTTATACACTTGAATTCTTTTAGTCCACAGGTGTTAGTAAATGCATAATATTCGAGGCTAATCGTAGCTTGAGTCATTTTCTGGATGCAAAGAGTGATAATATGCCATGAACATTAAAATCCAAATATCAATGCTTGATAAGTTTCGCGAATGTGAAATGTTGAAGATTAAACTATAAAATGAAAGCATTACAAGATTTTCTAGTACTTACAAAATTACGAAATCTAACATTACAAGATTACTAAAATGATAGCATTTATACGCCATACATTTATAACTGCGAAACAAATGCAAAATAAAATGTAAACAACAACATGCGCTCTTATGCACAGCGTCACTCGATGGTCCATTTTGAAACCCCTCCCTCATTGGCGATACTGATTTGCACTTGTGAATTATGCGCCCTGTTCGAATCCCGGAATTTTTCCCCCCTAATGGCGGGCCCTCAGTCGACTTCGGCTTGGCCACTACTAAGGCCAGAAGTGGTGGCCACTTTATTATGGATACACGTAATAGTTGGGCCACCTTTGCCTCCTATGAAGGGACGGACAATTACAGCCATGTCTTCTCCGGAATTCGAACCTAGGCCCTTTGGTATCGCAGCCGGCTCCCTTGCTGTCCGCCGAAAACGTCGGGGGACAAAACATCGTGGGAGAAAAGAAAGCGAAGAGAAAACATCACAGTTCTAAAACATCGTGGTACAAAATATCGTGTTCGAAAATAAAGCGGTTCAAAAACTTCGCAGTTTAAAAACATCGTTGTCGAAAATATCGTGGTAAAAAATAAAGTACCTACAAATCATCGCATGAAGATAACATGGCACACATGAGGTTTCGGGTTTTAAAAGTTATAATTGCATATTCGCATAATGATTTAGGAGCACAAGAAGGAAACAGGGGTATTTTTACTTCCACATTTTATATCTTTCAATAAACTAATAGGCTTTTGATGAAAAAGTAAGAAGAAAATTTAAGCATTAAAAAATTGAAAATGAGTATAAAATTAATGCAACTTATGACACTTAATAGAATTTTAAATTTTCATAGTTAATTAACCCCATGCAGTTATGTAACTTCCTTTTGTTAAACATTTTTAGACTATTCTTCATGAAAAATTATCATTAAAAATTCATACAAAAACATTAATTTATTAATGATATTTCTTAATTAACTACGTAAATTTAAAATTCTATTAAGTGCTAAAAGTTGCATTAATTTCTTACTCATTTTCAATTTTTAAATGCTTAAGTTTCCTTCTTACTTTTCCTCAAAATTCTAAAATATGAAACACAGAAGAAGAAATATTCCTCTTTCCTTCTTGCGCTCCCAAATCATTATGCGAATATAAAATTACAGCTTTTAAAACCAACCTGAAAACTCATGTGCGCGATGTTGCCATCATGCGATGATTTGTAGGTACTTTATTTTTTACCACGATGTTTTCGACGACGATGTTTTTAAACTGCGAAGTGTTTGAATCGCTTTATTTTCGACCACGATATTTTGTACCACGATGTGTTAGAAATGCGGTGTTTTCTCTTTGATTTATTCTCTCCCGCGATGTTTTGTATTACGGCGTTTTCCCCTTGCGTTGTTTTCTCCGCGACGTTTTCGTCTGCGATGCTTTTGCTACGATGTTTTCGGCTGTAACCGTTCCCCTAACCACTATACCGTCTGGGCGGCTCGAATTCCGAAAAAGATATGGATGTTTGTAAATGTATAGTGCCTTTAGGCTAGCCATATATGTAGAGTGCGAGATGGGGCAGCCCAAAGTCTGCTCGTGTGGACAGGCGGTAAAAAAGAGGAATATGAGACCCCTAAGATGCTTTTCCTCAAAACTGGAGCTGGAGAGAATAGGTCCGACTTCGCTTGGGCTCTGGCGACCATTCGTTCGTGAAATTCATGGATAAGACAGCAGCAACAACAACAGAGTATTAGTTTCTTAATAATTGTTTAGCTCGGCGTGATTTCGGAGTATTGAGGTACCTCCGTGTTAGCTTCACTGTTTGCATTGCACTGTGTTAAGTGTTCTTAGTAGTTTAAAATGTAACTGATGATTGTGCTCTGTGGTACTGAGAAGAGTTGTGAAAAGTTCCAGAACTGTGAAGTGTTTCTTTTGGTAAAATAAATTTTATTAAGCTATCATTTGCATTCAATCTATTACAAACACGTACAAACAAAAAACATTTTCTGCATTCAATCTATTACAAACACGTACGTGTCCAAAGCAAGTATCCTCGCAAATGGTATAGCGGACGTGTTAAAAATATTTCTTCATAGTTAAAAGTCATAAAAGTTTTGTTACCATTCTGTTAGAAAAAGATAAATAAATAATAAAATTTTCTGAAGTGGTTACATTTAAGTACTTAACAAATTCAGATATGATAAAATATCACTTAAATCATGATGAAACTCTGAATGAGAGAAACTTCGGAGATTACCAGATCTATGTTGTAGAATAGAAAGTAATATTATCAAAAAATTAAAATAATAGAATATTGAAACCCAACACTACAGCTTGGCTTTCTTCTGGGTGATAAGGAATAAAATTTGCGAAAGAACCGGAAAATTCAACTTTCTCAAAATCTGTGAGAAATCTGAATATTAGAATAGGTTATATTTCTTCAAAGCTAATTTAACAGCTTTAGTAGAATGGTCAGTTTATAGTATGAAACACCGAAAAAAAATTTAAAAAAGAGGAAAAAAAGGAATTTAACCCCAAAGGTTGAATATGGTAGCGAAAGAGTTGTGATATAATTATCTTCCACTGAAATTATAATCTTAAGTTTATTGACAAAGTAATGGATTAGTGTAAACATATTGATATTTTGAAATTAAATTTGAAATCATCAGAAAAATGTAACTTGCAAAATAATTCCAAATTTTACAAAGCAGACTGTTGCTATCAATTTTTGTACCTGGCTGCTAATAAATTACTCTTTCGCTTCGAAGCGCTTTTTTAATAAATAAAATAATTTTCAAAACGCTTCTCAGTATCCAGATTTAAACCCTGTTAAACCCTGTTGAACACACTTGATAAAAATGAAACATTAGATTCAGAAACAAAGATTTTTTAATACCAATATTTGAAATTACTCACATGAGATGAACAGAGAAACATCGGTCCAGAAAAAATATAAAAAATATCGTTGAATCTATGCCAAAATGGCTAAATCATGTTTTAAAAGCGAATAAAAATGTGATAATATATTAGAAAATAATGAAGAGTTATTGATTTTATTTCGTAGAACAGTAAACATCTAACGACTTTTCTGGCATGGGTTTCTTGCTCAAAAGGTTTGGTTTCTTGACAATGACAAAGCACGCGAGGGATGTCTGCCTGAGGGAAGGAGCTCGTATCCAGGTTTTACATCGGGAAAACCACGAAAATGCCCATGTAGAAAGACCGTTTGCTAAGGTTCGAACCCAGTAAGAATTATTCGTATTCAGCCACTTAACCTCTACCCCGCTCGTAGGCTAACAACTCATGAGAGATTATGTTAATTTTTAAGCTCAGTATTTTATTTCTGGAAAAATTTCTTGGCATTTTAACTATTTATTATTGTTTCAATTTAATGCATTTTATACACTCTTAGACAAAAAAAAAAAAAAAAAAAAA
>KK113861.1:62641-84940 GCA_000611955.2 Stegodyphus mimosarum
AAGATATAAAGCAAACTGGACACAAATTGATATGCATACAGGTTTCGACTGGAAATGTAAAATTTTACATTTTGGCTGCCAATGAATGAACGGTTGTCGCTACAGCGCAACTGGTAGGATATTTAAGAGGAGAAATTACTATTCCAGGTCATAAATTCTTCACGAATTTCATTCGGTGTACTCTGCTAGACAGTAACTATACCTCGCATATAGGTGCGAGAACGGTATGCGCATATGTCAGAATTTGAGAGAGGTCGTGTAGTTGGGCTCAAAGAAGGCGGTTGGTTTATCGGCGAATAGCTCGACATTTGAGCAGAAGCGATGCCACTATTAGACGATGTTGGCAGGAATGGGTGAACCATGGCTGTACACAGCGTCAAGAAGGAAGCAGTAAGCCTAGGGAAACGACAGAACATGAAGACCGATCAATCGTCAGAGTGGCGCTCACAGCCCCAGATGCATCATTAGCATCGATTGCACGTGCAACTAGTGCTTTAGTGACCGCAAGGACCATCATAGACGGCTCACAGAAAGGGGGCTGAGGTCACGGCCAACTTGTGCCGACTACCATTGACCTCTGCACAACGTCAAGCCCGTTTGCAGTGATGTCGGGCTCATTCGCACTAGAATGTCACTGACTAGAGTAGAATAGTCTTCAGTGATAAGTCCCGCTTTGAACTGAGCCCCGATGACCAACAAAGGCGAGTCTGGAGACGCCCCGGACAGCGGTCTGATACCGATATGACTGTCTTCCGGCAGACAGGCCAACAACCAGGAGCGTGATGGTCTAGGGCGCCATTTCATTTCATAGTAGGACCCTTTTGGTTGTCATCCGTCTCAACGTTACAGCACAGCAGTACGTCGACGAAGTTCTAAGGCCCGTTGTGTTGCCCTTCATGTCACGCCACCCTGGGCTTACATTTCAGCAAGATAATACCCGCCTCCACACTGCACATGTTTCTACTGCTTACCTTAGTGCTTGCCCAACATTACCTTGGCCAGTAAGGTCACCAGCTTTCTCTCTTATTAAGCACGTTTGGAGGCTTATTGGCAGGGCCCTCCAACAAGCTCGGGATGTTAACGATCTAACGCTCTAGTTGGACAGAATTTGGCACGATATCCCTCAGGAGAACATCCGCAACCTCTATCAATCGATGCCAAGCCGAATAACTGCTTGCATAAGGGCCAGAGGTGGACAAACGCGTTACTGACTTTTTGACTTTGTGAAGCTCTATCACTTCAATAAGTCATCCAATTTTTCTCAAACTGTAATCATTTGTTTTCCTGTACATGTACATCACTTCTACCGATTTTCTTCCCATCCGGATAACTCCTCCTTGGTGCGTCTTTTTTTTTTCCTAAGAGTTATTTTTGACATTATTTTCAGAAGCTGAAAGTGTTTGGTAATTTTTGTGAGACCATACTATCTATTTAATGGAAATCTTTGCATTAATGTGAATAACAAAATGTTTGCATTTCTTAACATAACTATTTCACATTCATTGTTATGCTTTCGGATTTATTGAATAATATACTTTAAGGAATGTTATCGCCAGTTTCAGTTGATTCGCTAGATTCAAATTCGACTGTATACCTGTGTTCTGTAAAAGCAAATTCCTTTGTGTAATAACTGTTCGCCTTTAACAAGCTGAGTTTAATGTCACTCCTGATGCAACGAATTGAGGGGGAAGTGGCAGTCATAACATTGGATGTCTGCCAGAGTTTAAATTAAGAACCGAGTATGTCCCATTTTTATCCTTTGGCAGGTGCTTGAAGCAAAAGTTCAGATTTACAGGGGGGGAGAAGAATTTAAAAATTAATCTTTTCGACGTACACTTCAGCAACAACGCACAAACACATACCCACACACACACACGCACACACAAAAAAAAGTGGCAAAGGAAAATGAAAACCAAAAAAAATGAGTATAACGAAAATCTTAACGACAAAAGTTTAACATAAAGATTCAATTTTATACAATTTTATATTTTCATCCTTATATGCACAATAATTATGAGGAATCCAAAATTCTATTCACAGAAGTAATTTTAAAATCTTTTTTCTCCTTTTTCTGTGTTGGTTATTCAATAATTGTCAACAATACGCCAAATATTAATACATTTCTTTGCACATAGTTCTCTGTTCAAAACAATCATGATCGAGTTATTGTTTCCTAAAAGACAGGGGGATCCACTTGGTTCGAATTTTATTAAATACACTCATGTCCATAAATTAAGGATAATGCAAAATCAGGCAAAGGAAGAGTTAAAAGCAAAACAAATTTGACTTATTTGTAAAGCTTATTTATTAAACAAAAGGTAAAGAGCAAAAAACGATGCTATATGTTTGACATTATTAAAAAAATTAGCGATTTTTTCTCCTTGAAGCAAATTACAAAAAAAAACCTATTTACAAAAAACCAATATTACATGGTTGGTATGATTGTTAATACATTGTATGTCTCCCAGACGATGAAATACAGTCCGTACAACGCCTAGGCATGCTGAGTATCAAATTATCGATCTGATCTTGGAGGAAATTACACCACTCAAAACGCAATGCTCTCCGAAGTTCCAGTAGACATGTAGGAGGAGGTTGACGGGCTGCAACTCGTCGGCCAAGCATGTCCCACACGTGCTCTACTGGATTCAAGTCCGGTGAAAATGCTGGCTAGTCCATACGGGTGATAACCTCCGACTGAAAGCATTCGCTTACGATGTTTGCACGGTGAGGACGGGCGTTGTCATCTATAAACACAAATTATACGCCCATGGCGCCCCGAAACAAACGTACGTGTTGCTCCAAAATGACGTCCCGATAGATTTGGCTTGTCATGGTTCCAATTTGAACATGCAAGTCAGTTCTGGAAACCAGAATAATTCCACCCCAAACGAGTACTCCTTCACCACCGTAACGGTGTCGTTCAATGATGTTTTCTTGGTGGTAACGGGTATCTGGAGCTCTCCATATGAAAGTCCGGCGAGAATCAGACTGCAAGCTAAACCTGGACTAGTCGGAAAACATCACACAAGCCCACTGTTGCGGTGCCCACAATGCATGCTCTCTACTCCAGGCTAACCGCAGGCGACAGTGAGTTGCAGTAAGTGGAACGCATCTGACAGATCAACGAGCATATAGACCAATTTGCCCTAAGCGTCTGTATACGGTCTGTCTTGAAATTGTCATACCAGTGGCTGAAGAGAGCTGACGAGACAGGTCTGAAGCTGTGCTCCGCCTGTTTCTTTTGGCAGTAACTGCCAAATACCGGTCCTCATTCGGCGTTGTAACTCTGGGTCGACCTGTGCTGTAACGTCTACTCATATTACCATCATCTTGGAATCGTTGCCAAAGCCTGGAGATGACACTCTGGGCAATTCCAAGTTCGTCTGATACTTCCAGTTGGGTACGCCCACATTCCAGACGGCCGATAATTCTATCACGTAAAAAATCATCCAAATGCGTCCTTTGTGTCATAACTATCCGGTTATTGCACTGAAATACTTATAAAGCGCCTGCGAACAATTTTACTTCTTTGCCTGTATTCCTTATATATCACTCTCTTACACTCTCGTCATTGTGACGTACCCTCAGTGTCATCTGGTTACTTCCTGAAATTTGCATATGATTCTTGAAAATGTGTGTAGTGATTTTACAGATGATATATTTATTTTAGAGTTCGATTTCCGCGTGACTCCGAATTATCCTTAATTTATGGACATGAGCGTATAACATTCAGTAAATGACAACCTCGCTGAATTCGCGAGATATCGCCAAGCAGACGATGGTTTTGGCGACTAATTTTTGTCGCCAAATTTGCGGAAAATTGCCAAAAGTCGTCAAATTAGCGACAATTTGGGGTTCAGTCCATACAACTTCAGCATCGGCTGATCGAGACCCATGAAGTGATGAAAAAGTCAGGAAAGACCATTTGGAAGACGGCGACATTAAGCCCATAATTGACTTAATGGAGTCGTCAAACAGGAAACCTACTTGGTAGGACATTTCTATCAACAGTCCAATTCCGCTGTCGCTGGGATTCCCAACATACTAGAAAGTGCATCTTATATCGGAAATTCGAATCGAATGATTGAAAGGCATTCCGATGGCATCTGATAATTCCAAGATCCTGGACTCCTTAAAGAACTCCATAGCAGCCCGACAGAGGGCCACTTCGGAATAATGAAGACTTTGCATAGATTTCGAGAGTGCTTCTATTAGAGCAATGCAAGTGCTGATGTGCAAAAGTGGTGCCAACCTTCGATGCCTATGCGGCTCGAAAATGCAACCGAAGGAAGCTGCAACGTTACAAGGTAGCAGCGTATTACGTTTGATATCCTGGGACCTCTGGCATGAACTGCTAATAGCAACAAATACACTCACTTCCAAAAGTTAAGCAAGAAGATGTAAAATGCAAAAACATCAACAAATACTGCTTTGACTGACACAAAATTCTGCAAGAAAGTAGCATATATATTTATGCATAAAACAAAATCAATAATTATATACAGAAATGAAAATAATATTAAATTTTTATAAGTTATCAGATAATGATATATTGGAGACTTAAACAAAATTATGTATAAAGTGAAAATAAACAGCATAAAATGAAAAAAAGACATTAATAGGGTATGTGAACCCCCCTCATCTGTATACAAAGTTTACACCTTGTGGCCATGCTTTCAATTAGGTGGTCAACCACCGCAGAATTAAGCAATCGCCATTCTTCTTGTAGAGCAGTTTCCAGCTTAATAAGAGTGGCCGGAGGTGGGAAACGTGAAGATACAGCACGGCCGAGAGCATCCCAAAGATTTTTAATGGGATTAAGGTCGGGCGAATATGCTGGCCACACCATACACGCAATCCCTTCACTCTCCAGGTAGTCAGCTCTATGGGGACGTGCGTTATCGTCCATTAAAACAAAAGTAGGGCCAATTGCTGCAGCGTACAATCCCACAATGGGTTCTAGGACCTCAGCTCGATACCGGACAGCCGTCCAAGAACGCCGCTTAAAAATGTGCAGGTCGGTGCGGTATCCTAATGAAATCCCTGCCCACACCATAATGCTTTCGCCTCGGAATGCGTGATGTTCGGTGATGTTTTGGGACTGATCGTGCGTTCGTTGTTCACGCCATATCCTTACAGCTTGTCATCTGGCTCCAGAGCAAATCTTGACTCATCAGTAAACATGACATTGTCCCAGTCAGACACATTCCAATTGACATGTTCTGGGCACCACTATCATCGTACCCCTCTTGATTGGACGGACAGAGGAACACAAACTCGTAGTACCTGGGCGTACAGTACACTCATATGTAATATTCGGCGTACAATAGCTGCAGATATCGCCTTACCAGTGGATGCTGTAACCATAGATGTCACACGTGTGGAGGTCGCTCTGCGATTCCGCTTGGCTACAATAGCAATATATCGATCTGCCGCGGGGAGTTGTAGTACTTGGGCGACCGACCGCGGGTCTTCGGACAACTGTCTGTGTGGTTTGGAATTGTTTCCATAAACGTGAAATTACAGAATGATGAACGCCGAAGAAAAGAGCAACAGCTGCGATCGACTGTCCTGCTTCAATGCGCTCCACAGCACGCCAGAGCTCAGGATCTTCCATTCGTCTTCTGGAAGTCATAGAAACACGTATGTCTTGAAAACAAATTGTACGAAAGTTTTAAAGACCTTCTATCAGTACTTACAATCAACTTCTGTAACCCTTCATAAAGCTGGCTTCTTATAAGACTGCCTTTTTTGTATATTTCTTGACATGAAAGTGCGATTGGCTGTTACCTAACATCTTTGCATACTTCCATCTACCTCTGCAGCGAATTGCATCCTCTTCAATTGTGATTGGCTTCCGGAAATTAGCATTTTCCTCTCCGTGCTTAACTTTTGGAAGTGAGTGTAGATCCTCGTTGTCATCGATTACTTCACCAAGTGGACTAATGCTTATCCTATTTCTGTTCAAAAGGCGGTCTCGGTAGCAGAGGTGATGTACAGCATTGGACTTCTAGGTTCTGAGGGCCTTTTCAGTTACATTTCGATCAAGGAAGAAAGCTTATCTTGGCTCTGCAAGCTATTGGGTATCGAAAAACTCAAACGACATCTTTACATTCCCCGTCAGACGTCATGGTAGGGAGGTTTAATCGAATCATCCTTAATAACCTCTCGCTGGTGGTTTAAAAAAAACCAAGAAAACTGAGACCAGAAGTTACGCTTGTTCGTACTGGCCTATCGCAGTGCTCTCCACGAGATTACTGGCTGTCCACGAGACTACTCTTTGGTAGTGAGCTTCATCTGCCTTGGTTTGTTGTTTGGTCGTCTTTCGGATGTGCATTCTTCTTCTGAACGTCTCGACGGGAAATTTATAAAGAATGTTGCCGGATCTGATGGTTGACTGTCCAGCACATGCCGAAACATGTGGTTTCAGCATGCTGCAGCGCTGCACATTTTAGCAGCACTGTGTGGGAATACCTCGACAGGATATAACCTGATCGCTAGATTGGCAGAGGCGTACCAGTCGCATGGCTACCGCGATCCCCCGACCTGACTCCCCTGGATTCCTACCTGTGATCCTACGTGAAGTCTACGGTGTATGAGACGACCGTACCGGGCTTGGATCTCGTTGACAGGATAGTAGAAACGGCGGCACGTTTCTGTGACACACCTGCACATTTTGAACAGCTCTGTGAATCCATGCGTAAACGTTGTGAAGCATGCATTGTGGCGAATGGAAGGAATTTGGAACATTTTCTGTGATTTAACGATGTTTCTTTAAAAAGTTCCAGTATAAGTCTTGGTTTTCATGCTATAACAGACCAGCATGTTCAGTTTGGCAACGACCTTTTGAGACACTCTGCAGTTAAGGATGTAAGTGTAATTTTTATTTCCAGGTGCTCAAAAAATAATGAATAGTGGCATGAAAGTATTTAATGTAGCTATGAATTCTTTTTGCGAAAAAAACGCCTAATTTCATAAAGGGGTTTAGCAAAGAAATAGCGATTAGTACCTGTTATTAAAAAGGTACCCTTCAGTTTGCTATATATTTGCTTTAGGGGATCTAAAGAACGTTAATTCGTAAGACTGGGTAAACAAAAACAGGAGCTGTTTTTGTCATATAATCAATACGTTTTCGCTCGAAATTTGATACAGGCATAAGACGTGTAACGGGAGCTTGAAACACTGGAAGAGAATTTTAGAAAGTTATGGTTTTTATATGCTGATTCGTGATTTTAATAATACTACAAAATTTTATTAGTTAGATTGAAGAAAAGAAAATAAATTAAAAAAAAAGAGTTTTAATGCTTCAAAACTGCATTTTTCAAATATGTCGTTATATTTCATAAAGTGGCAAAAATTAACTTACGTTTGGAGTTAATATACTAGACAAAAATGTTTGAATTTCAGTTCCTTCGTTTTTACATGTATATCACCGACGTATTTAGGTTATTAGAAAACAATAATCATTCAATTGTAAAATTCTGTTATGGTTTATATATGCAATGACTGTTGTTACAAAACTGTTATGGGCTTTGAAGTAAAGCACAGCTTTCGGTTATCCAATTTTATCCAGAATCAAATCAAATCTTCATATGAATGCAAAAACCTTAAATATAGAATATAGAAACTTTTCAGAACTTTTGAACGCTATCCTTGAACGCAAAAATCATCCTGCAGACAGACAGATATCATTGTAAAAATAGTAAAAACGTTTTGTGTGAGTTCGGGATTGCTCATTGAAAGCACATTATTGAATTTTTAGACCAAAAACATTACTTCCCTTTACGTAGGTTGAAGGGAGATAAAAAAATGAATGTTTGAGAATGAACTCTAATGATTTACATAATATAGTGAATAAATATATTGTTGTAAATTTCTATAAATATTTAAATCCTTTTTATAACATTGTTGTTATACTGCATGTTGTTTAATTTATTTATTGTTTTAAGATTAGAGATCCATTGCATTTAAGATTAGAGTTTTGCTAATAATCTGATACTTAATATGGTTTATTTCGTGAATAGCTGAATTTGGGGCTAGGTGTTTTGTTTATAAGGGCTTATTCATTGTATAGAACTGTAGATCTTTCAGTTCTGAATCAAACAACGATTAATTGTATTAAGTGTCTGTTTATTATATAGAACTGTAGATCTTTCAATGCTGAATCGGACAACGTTTAATTGCGTTAAGTGCTTATTCATCATATGGAAATACAGATCTTTCAGCCTGAATCGAACAATGTTTAATTGTATTAACTGTTGATCTTTTAATTCTAAATACAACAACGTTGTTAAAATAGTTCAGCTGGAGAACGAAAACGCTTTGACTAGCTATAGGAAAGACTTTTATCGCCAAAATGGCGAAAAATAGTAATTACTTACTAACTTGGCGAATTTCTGAAAATACCAGAATTACAAGTTTTCAACGTGTACAACGTTTCAGGATGCAGTCATCCCCGTAACTTTGCAGTTTCGTGGCCATCACGATCCCCTTACCTCACTCCGATGGAATTCCGCTTCTGGAGTTTCAGAAATCTAAGCTCAAACCTACGAGATTTGCCAGAATTGAAAGATGCCATAAAGCCTGAAATTATATAGATTCCTTTAGCTAGTTGATAGTTGGCAATAGTGAATATAGATTAGATAGTGGACAATAATGAATAAGGTAACAACCGTATTCATTATTGTCAACTATCTCCCACATGCAATGCTTTATTGTCTGCGAAGATGAGCATGTTGAAAACCTGTAGTTCTAATAAAAGTTTTTTTTCCCTCTCCTCTTTTGTGTTTTCACTGGTCCTTCGCAACGCTCTTCTTTTCAAATAGTTTACGCCGACAATTTTCGTCACACGTATATCATTCCAATGTCATTATGGTTTTTCAATGCACTAATTAATTTACGCAGGCCTTTCGAAAATTACGAAATTTTTTCACTGCAACCATAATCGTTAGAGCTCTGTTGTTCTAAATTATCAAAATCTCGAGCGCATACCTTCAAAGAACAATATCTGAAATTTCATTTCGTTTGGTTGAACGAGCAGAGCACTAGAAGCTCATATATCGGGGAAGATTTTTTATGACCAACCTGTATATCTATTCAAGAAAAAATAATTAATTCAAAATTGGCGGTTTATAATCTAACCGAAGAACATACATCAAAACTGGAAAGAAACAAAAGCACTCAAAAAATAACATAATAAAATTAATAGAACAAGCAGTTGAATTTTGAAAATTATTTGTCCCCCACCCCACAAAGGAACAGCCGAAGAAGTTTCAAGAGAAACAAGCTTTTGAATTATATCTGCATGGTTATATATTAAAGAAATATTCAAAAATCCCACATAAAAAACAAATTACAGAGACCGTTTACCCATTTTTAGAATGATTTCGATAAAATATTAAAAAAAAGAAATTGTTTTGGAAAAAGAAAAATTCCTGAAAACACATTACTTGAAGTAGAAATATCGTCTGTTACTTTTAAACTTATTCTTTTTTTTTCTAAATGGCACGTATAAACAAGCTGTGGATTAAAGGATATGTTTTTGCGCTTTCTTAAGAGAAATATTCCTATTCCATTATTCAAAAACATTGTGAAACGCATGGCATTTATTAATTGGAAAGGGAAAAACGTTCAATAATTACTTTTACATGGAAAAGAGGCTCCAAACGAATACTTGAAAAAGTATGTAGTGTTTCTAATATTGTCAAAGTTAAATCATTGGTAACAAGAAAAATCCGCCTATGAAGAAATCAACTGCATAGTCTTTAAATACAGCTGTAGCAACAATTAACAAAATAACAAATCGTGATCTACAGCTTAATACAGTTAAAAAAATCATAACATTCCTTAGATTTTGGCGAGGCATGTGGATCAACAAAAAAAAAAAAAAAAATTAGAACCTTGTATGAAAACTTATTCAGCTGGTGATAAACGGAAACACATTGTGGCGCTTGATAAAGCATGGTTGGTTGTATCTAAACGACTGCAACAAAAAAGGTCTAATTATTACCGAAAGCAATTAAAGGTACTATTCCTTTAGAGAAGCTTTAGTTAAAAATGCTCCGCTTTTTTTTGCCACCAATTGTTGCCAAGTATAAAATTATAAAACAATAATAGAGTTCAAGATACTAAAAAAAAATTTGGTTCCGTAAAAAGTAAACTTTTTTTTTATATTTCTTATTTCCTAAAGAAAGTAAATTTTTCTTCTTAATTTTTTAATCTATATATTCTACAAATAAATAAAAAGTAGCAAAACAAAACGAAATTTAATCTAAACAGGTGGCATAAAATTAGAAATAGCATTCAATAAGGCAGAAGAAATTTCAGTTTTTGAATATAACCGACGCCACATAAATTCTATCAAATATGACTCCAAATAGTTGTGAGCAGTTCCCAGATGACGTTTATTTTTCCTTTTAGCACTTTCTACAATTGCTCCATAGTTTGGGTATGGCTTCCAGTTTCGAGGTCTACAAAATTATAACTGTGATTCACAGTAAAATGTTCATACCCAGCATTTCTAAATTCCCCTTTCTTATATCCTCTCCAGCAGTATGAAATTATAATGCTACCATCCGAGATGTCTTCCTGAATAGCAGTCATCGGTGTTGTAGCACAACGATCGGGAACGGAGACAAAAAAGCATTCTTTGCTTTCCCGGCATAAACACCTGAATTCCCCATCACCCCTTAAGAACATGTCCAAAGATTTTTTTTTTCTTTTTGTGAAAAGACTTTAAAGTAGCTATTCCAATCTATTGTCGTATTAGGGCTGATTTCTAACTGAAGTTGACAAAATTCAAACGACGTCAATTCAATCTTTTTTTTTCGCAGTAAGAACGTACGTAATAACACCATATAGGAGCTTTGTTTGCGTTAAAAGTTAACTTCATCGGATCATTTTGAGAACAAAGTCTATTGCTATGAATAATTCCTTTGTCCTGAAAGAATCTTATGACAGCCTCTTCGTCATTAGGTAATTTCCAAATTGTGTAATCCATTGTACTAAAAGAACTGGCGAAAAATGGCAAAAAACTAACGAGTGATGACATTTCAAACGTTAAATTCTCGAAAAACGATACTTGGTATATTCTTATAGCATTGTTTTCTTCTCATTTTTTCTTCATTTTTAACTGACGCCGCTGTAACGTAATAGTACCCAATTAGAAAAATGTATACCAATCTGGTTCCCTTAATACAAAGAAAGTTTCAGTAAGGGGTTTATGATTGCCGCAGGATTCTGTTAGAATAGTTATTGAAAATAAGAAGAATGGAAAAAATGTTAAAATCAACTCAGAGTTTTATCAAGAAAACGTTTTACAACCGGTAGTTACAGAAGAAATAACATTTCTTTATCCCAGTGACCTTCAATGCCCGAAACTTGTACAGATATTAGGTTATTTTAAGCAGAAGACAGGAAAAATGTGCAATGCCCTCGCCGGGACTCGAACGTGGACCTCTCGAATGCGCGCCGAGTGTGCTACCTTTACACCCAGAAGGCATGCAGAACGGAAGGAGAAAATATATTATATGTTCCGCTTCTGTAATGAGCGACTGCGGATTAGAGGACCCAATCGCCAAATCCCAGTGGTGATATATCATCATCCACCACCTTTTAGTTCGAGCGCCATTGTAGATTCATTAGGGCTTTTTGATACGCGAGACGTGAAAAATGTGAAATGCTATCGCCAGGATCGAACCTGGACTTCTCGAATACGCGTCGAGTCTGCTACCGCTACACTACGAAGGCATGCAGAAAGTAGGGGAAAATACCTTATAAACTTCAGAAACTAATTCAAAATACTCGACACTTATTCATGCTGTTCTGAGCACATTTTATTCTGCTGCTATTGGTTCATATAAAATTTATATATTTCATGCTGAATAAACGTCAAAATGAATTAATTCCATTTTCCGAAAAATTTTTCTTACCTTAGATAGTTTTAAAATTTTGAACTCTTAAGTACTTGCATTCATTCAGTTTTAAAATTTCCATTAAAATTTCACTAAAACTTAAAAAGAACAGGATATGCCTATGATATTGAAACTCCAAGACTTGTTTATTCGATATTGGGTTATCCGAAAAATTCTGTGGATTTTCAAGTATCTTTTCTTCTAATTCTTTTGCTGCTGCTGATAAGAAGTGACCTTAATCGAAGCAAATACTTAAACACGGTCTTTTCTGCTCTCACTGTGTAATTCTAGCATGTATTGTAGCACAATTTTTGTTTCAGTTATAAGGTATTGTTGCGCTTCTTACGGTTTCGTGGATTTGGAGTGATTAAGGACAACACTTGATAAAGAATGAAAACACAATTTTTTAGCCAGTATTACTCAGGAAGGCTCCAAAAAACACGTTTACAGTCGTCGAAAAATTACGGCAGACACGCTGAAATAATTAGCAACATAGCCTTCAGGCTAACAGGCTATAACAGTGAACACAGCTTCACTGCAAAGCACTAAAGTACAGCTCCCGACTCGGTCGATCGCTGTCGGAGCTCAACAAAGCATTCACGATATATCTGATAGCCTCAACGATGCACCTCCTCGATGCACCAACTCGCGATAGACTCGACGACCAACTCGACACTAGACTTGGGATACACTGGCGAGACCATCGACAGACTCCAACTCTGCGTACAGGCAGAGTTTATATAGGTTTTGGCCTGCCTTCAAGAACATTCTTGGGCTAACTGGTAAGAATTCGTTTTAGAATGTTCTCAATTTTGTCCCCAAATGGGCAATTTTGCGCCAAATCTGGTAAACCCGCCTTGCAGAGGAGCTATCTTACCGCAGCTGGATATTTCGTAACAGTATTTTCTCCCTCGTAACTGCATGCCTTCATGCTGCAACGGTAGCACACTGGGAGCGTATTCCAGAGGTCCAGGTTCGAGTCGCGGTCAGAGCTTTGTACATTTTTCGCGTCTTCCCGCTTCAAAAATCATAATACCTCTACAGTGGCACCCCAACTAAAAGGTGGTGGAGGATGATTATTCACACCAGGATTTAGCGATTGGATCCCCTAATCCCCAGTTGCCCTTCAAAAGAGGGAGTATGTAAGGCATTTTCTCCCTTCTTTTCGCATATCTTCGTGGTGTAACGGTTCAAGTTTCGTTCTTCCTACATGACAATGCTTGATCCCACATTTAGATAAATGTCTGACAAAGACTTATATTGAATACGGTTAGGGTGTTTTTTATCCCTCCCCCATATTCACTAGACCTTGCCCCCTTGGATGTTAATCTCTTCGGGTCATTTCAAAGTTCTTTTAATTTCCTGGAATTCCTTTTTTGGAGAATGTTAAACAACCCTTGTTTAAATTTCTTATGAATAAATCTAGTGACTTTTTAAAAAAGAAATTTTCCAGTTACCGGAGAGATGAAAAAAAGTCACAGAACAAAATGTTACTTACGTGATTCCATGAAATGTTCTAATGTTTTTGTACTGCTTATTTTCGACAAAACGCTGCAGAACTTTTCGAATGACCCAATGTCTGTTTTATAAAAAACTGAATAGTCATATATTGCACAATATATATTGCACTAGAGAAATTTCTGTAAGCGTACACATATTCATTAAAATAATGCTTTTATTACACCAGATTAAGGCTAAAAAATGTCATAACGATTTTTGCAAAGAAAATGATATCATTTGCGACTGAAGCGACAAATTTTCAAGAAAGTTTATTTGTTTTTACAGCATTAGCCAGCTTTATTGTGTGTAATAAAATTATGGTGGCATTTTTAGCGGACACGCTGAGAACAAGCTCCCGCCTGTCCCTGTCTGTAGTACCAAAGAATAAATCCTCACATGTTATATAAACAATGTAAACAAATTTATAAAAAGCAGTCTAATTTTTTGAAGAAAAAACTAATTTTTACATACTAAATTCGAAAGATGTAAACTAGGGGTAGAAACCTACTGGAGTAACAACTGTTTTGTTCTTTGTAACTAAGTATGTCACATAATTATAGAAGACTACGAACTGAAATAGAATTGTGGAATTTATTTTAACGTAGCACAGCTACTTAGCTCATCTCTTCTAATGCCACTTTGTAGCGTAACCATTGCAATCATAATATTAAGTTTCTTTAGTACGCATACATAAGAACTGATAGTTTTAGTTACTGTTATTTCTTTAGTTGTCTAGCATTTGTAAAGCAGTATGCAAATTGTTACACTGATTACATAGTAAAGTCCCGATCATGGCCAGTAAAAAGTATATTTTTCAGCGACTTTTTTTAGTTATTTTACTGTTACACACATATTTTAATATAATTAAAATATTACGCTTTCCTTTTTTGTACTTTCTAACTTTTAAAGTATTTTCAAATCAACTGAAGTTTCAGCTGATTAAACTGTCTTAAAGATTTGAAGTTTTCAAAAGCTATACCTTTCTTTTAAAAGAATAACTTATTCACTCTCTTTTAAACAAGAATGATTAAAAAATAATAATTAGTCATCTGTCTAGATTTTTTTTAAACTAGCCGTGTTTTATAAGCTTGTTTATTTAACTTGTTAATAGTGTTTGTGGCCATGGATTTTTAGATTATTTCCTGTATAAAACTGGGCGAAATATTGGCAACATTCTGTTTTCGTAGCAAATATGAAATCTGTTCTCCAACAGCACGCAAAAAGTCTTTAAAAATGGGTTCTTTTATTAATAAATATTGAGTTAAATCAGAGCCTTTAAATTACATTAATTTGCCAGTTATACGAAAAGAAGATTTTGAAAATGTGTAAGGATGAATTTGTCAATTAAGTTTGACTATCAGAATAGAGATTTCGCTTCAGATCGAACTTCGGGTTGCAGCTTTAACGTTGACAATAACAGAAATTTTCCGACAGCAAAGGAAGCGATTTTGAATGAATTGCATAATTATTTATTAAAATACATTTTTATTTGGGCTAGGACTGCGCGTAATTAAAATCTGTTTTTATAGTTTGAAGAACTGAAAATACTCACAAAGCTAAAATGTGACACCAATGATAACCAAATAAAGAGACTATAAATCTAAATTCTTCTGTCGTCTGCAATTATGTAAATAAATATCAGTCCCAATTAATATATTTTTAAGTGTATTTAGCTTTCGTGAATGTTTATTATACAACTGCTTTCATTTATCTATAGATCAGAGGGTACGATTCATATGGTAAAGAATTATTTTTTCTGAACATTATCATAACATATAATTAAAATTATTTGTTTGATTTCCAGCCGTCTTCCACTAATTTCATACTACGACTTGTCCATCAATCATGGACGGTTTGCGCTTAGAAAGAGCTCTTTTCGAGAGAGCAAAAGGCAATAGTCTATAGGTGCAACACCCATAGAAAAAATAAATAATTATTATTTTTCTTAAACATTATCGTATTAAACGTTATACGTATATAAAGGCTCTCCCATATTGCAAAAGGAAAGCAGTAAAGAAAAAATTAATGTACAGGAAATAAATTAATTTAAATGATTTTTCGAAAAGTTAATATGAAGGAAAAGAATTTCCATTTCTTTATCCCAGTGACTTTCAAAGAATGAAACTGCACCAAGACAAAGCAACATACTTCGAAAAGTATCACTGCATGCCTTGACAAAAAGTCTGATGTATAAACCACATGATTTCCTTGCACAGAATATTAAATTATACTCATTTTTTCTTGTGTTTCATTTTAATTTATTGGACGAATTGAATTACATCTACTTCGTGGATAGCGCATAAACCACAATAGAATAAATGAAGTCTTTAAAATTCACTATATTTGTTTACCACAGCAACACTCTGGCGCTGGTTTAACTTAGCAGCGTTACATCTCATCCATTTTATAACTCAGAATGCACAATTATATCATCTGAAGAACTATCTAATCGTTGCCACATGTTCTATTCAAATACTATAATAAATCTAAAGCGATGTATAACAGAAACTAAACAAACAAAAAAAAAAACAGTTTTTCACAGACGATTCAGTATTTCTCATTCAATTAATTCAGATCTCACTTCAAGACAAGGCAAAAATACATAAAAACTCAAACTACGTATATTAAAAATTACGAAATAAATCTTAAGCACTAATTTCCTCGAATAAATTCCAGATTGGATTAAGCATGATTTAATTCGCAATAATAAAAGAAGGCGTTATCTTTGTTGTTGCGAAGCTTAGTTTCTATAGATTGACAACAAATCCACTATTCTCTTAAGTTTCAAATGCAAACACATACGTTTGCTATAGTAATAATAATTAGGCTCAGCCACACTTAAGCAAGTTTTAAATTATTGATAATTCTACATGCAGATTTACTAAAGGCATATAAACCTTAACCAGAAGATAAGGGCAACATAATACAATCATTTTTAAAGTACAAAATGCACAATTTACCAACATATAAAAAAAAGTGAGCTCACTGAGCCGAGTAACAGAGTGGGTATGTATATATAGTATATACTTTTGGTGCGGCCGACTGCAACAAAAAGGGAGATGCACATCTACATGTTATAACATCCTCTACACAAAATTTCAACGTTTTGAGGCTATTCGTTTTTGAGTTATGCGAGATACATACCCATGATACCATGAAAAAATCTCATCTGAATCAATTTTAAATCAGTTTTATAATTCGTTTGGGGAAATACAGTCCTTTATTCTGTCCTTACGTACAGATGTTACGTAAAAACATCGTTAAATTGCATTCGATAGCGGTCTACATGGATATTTCCGTTGAAATATGGTACCCGGAATTTTTCGTAATTAAAATACTTCCTTTACTTCGTACAAGGAGTAAAAATGGAGACTGATAATGATATGAATGATATGGCATATATTACTTCCTTCCTTTATTACATACTTATGTATTCCTGCGAAGTCTCTTGATGTTTCACCTATAGACCTTTGGTCTTTTGAAAAGAGCTCTCTCTAAGCACATACTACCACGATTTATGAGCTCTAGAAATTAGTGGAAGAGGAATGGAAATCAATATCTCTGAAAATTTTACGAAACGTTTTTTCTTCCTTCTATCGTAAAAATCACGATGCAGACATAAAGTCCAGGAAAAATGCTATCGAATTGAACATTTAAAAAAGTAATTTTTACATTTCAAATATTAATTAAAGGCCTCGAAATCGCTCTAAAAGCGCATAAACATCTTTTATACATTATTGATATAAAGTTTTATTTTATTCCATAAGTGGTTACTGAAGTTACAGCATAGACTAGTCATTTTTAAAATAGGCAATTCGCTTATGATTCAACAAACCGAATTAGATGAACAAAACCTTATAAGGCTAAGCTCTGAATATAAAAAGCCATGTACTGAATTTGACTCCTTTAAATGTGCTCTGGAGTTACAGCATAGACTAGTCATTTTTAAAATAGGCAATTCGCTTATGGTTCAACAAACCGAATTAGATGAACAAAACCTTATAAGGCTAAGCTCTGAATATAAAAAGCCATGTACTGAATTTGACTCCTTTAAATGTGCTCTGGAGCGATTTATCTCTCTGTATTAGTCTTCCAGTGAAATAATACCGGACACAGGAAAAGATTTGAGACAAAACTTTTTATTAGATCTTCAGCCTAACAATTTACACAACTCTTGTAATAACAGAAGATTCTGTTGCTTACGGCGGTGACATAACACAAATGTTAAATTAAAACTTAAGTATTCAAAATACGATACTCACAAGGAAAAAGCTGCCTATGCATTTTGGCTCAGGCCCTCGGCGCACGCAAATAAACATGATTAGAAAAGGCTAAAGCCGATTCAAATGAATTTAGAAGCTCGGCGAAAACGGTATTCAAACCGTCAGCTTCTCCGCCAAAACGTTCTGTTCAAGAGCTCTAGTTTATATATATATCAACTAATTTTCATCTTAGTGGAAGCCAACGAAAACAGAAGTAACAATAATCTATGTATATGTTACGGTGAAACACCGAAATCTGGAGAATGTCGACTTTCACCGGTGAATGTCAACATTCACATAGTCGCTTGGTGTATGTCCGAAATATTTCCCAAATACTCTTATTTCTGACTTAACGAGTGAATGTCGACATTCACCATGTACTAATGGTGAATGTTGAATATATGAGAATATTATATTTTCTCCTCCGTAATTCAGTTGCGAAAAAACACACAAGTACTTAAAACACACAATACATTCAAAATGACAAAGGAAAATAATAGAAGTTAAAAAACTTACTTAATTATACAGAAAATAAAATAACAGTAATAAAAAACTTACTAAATTATGTGATTCAAATCTGATTAATTGCAACAACTTAAACTATTATGAGACTTTGAATTGCACAAGAGGCCCTTGCTTTTACAATTGCATTCATGGGAAACAGCCAATCGCCTCTCTTTTCGACCTATACCAGAGCATATATGTGATTGTCGACATACACCGGTGAGGGTCCGAATGTACAAGAATGCAATGTTATATTCGATCTTTCACCGACATATTTGGTGAATGTTGACATTCTCCAATTTCGGTCTTTCACAGTAACATATATAAAGAAGAAAGTTTGTTGGTTTGTCCTCTAATAATTCAGTCACTACTATAGCTATCGTCGCCAAACTTTCTACGAATCTTTTCTGGGTCCTGCAAAAGGTCTACGTCTTCTTTTCTCAAAAAAAAAAAAAAAAAACTAAAATCATAGATATTAATTAAAAACTCGGAAAAACGATCATTTCGCCCTCATTTTTCCCAGTGGCAACAATCTCGCAAGCTGGAGATGAAAATCTGCTTTATTTCGAAACTTGTTGCCACTGCTCGCTTTCAAATCTTAGAGTTTGTTAGTAAAAAATTTCTAAGTTTTACGATGAAATAAAAATAGCATTGCCAAACATTTCCCAATTCCAAAAATTCGTGGGAAGCCATTTCGACTATTCCCATCTTCGTAAGACTTTAATCAGCCGAAATATTAATTAAACACTGGAAAATCGCTGATTTTCGCACTCATTTGTCCGAGTGGCAACAATCTCGTGCGTTGGAGACAAAAATGCTTTATTTCGAAAGGTTTTTGTTACTGCTTGCTTTCAAATCGTAGTTTGTTAATCAAAAATTTGTAAGTTTTACAATACCTGTACATACAAAGAAGAATGCCTGTTTGTGTGTTTGTTGGTTCGCTTTACTGATTTCTGATCACTCACGATAAATATTTTGCCACATTGAATCGACTAAAATTGAATATAGGTCAAATATTGGATAGAACTTGAGCTTTTACGTTCATTTGAGTAGAAAGACGAAAATCATTAAAAACTGCGTGCCATTGTTGCTGATATTAGATATGTATATTGAGCAAGAATTAACTTATTTTACTATCGCAAATTTTGATGTGGGTTCCATATCACATCAGATTGAAAAATGTATGACTATGAATCGTATTTTTTGCAACGTTATGAAAAAAGGAGTACAGCGGTATCGCTCTCTATTGTTAGATCCATTACTCATAGTCTAACTTAACTGCATCGAGTACTTCCGCTAGTACAAAATAATACAATAAAGTAGATAATAAGCATAAAACCCTCTAAGGGTATATCTTAATTTCATAACAGTTGTTTTAAGCTTATAGATAGGAAATATCTCTTCTAGCTTCAGCTTACAACTCCTTACCAGAATGAGTTTTTAAATGCAAATAAGAAGTAGAAAGTGTTTAAGCCAAAGTTTCCCTGACTTCATGACAGAATTATGTATAATCTTATACCTTCATTTATTATTTATTTCACTATAATGTATTCTGTTTACTGCACTTTTTGATGACTTCAATCCAAATCGCACGCTACATGCGATCATTTCATACAGTATTGTTATTTAAGTTAATCTTCATAACCATTAGGACTGTTATAAGACTGTTTTATCTATTAATTACTCACCCTCTATCCATCCTAGCAGTTCTTCTGAACTCATTGACCAAGTAATCGCTATGCTTCAAGGTTCCACTGAAGCAAACACATCAAGACAGCCGGAAAACAACATACATTTAGCACATTTTTACATTTTTATACATCGTGGCGATTAGCGGAACCTGGACCAGGACTTGAGCAGAGAGAATTAGGATTACTGATTAGCGCGTATTTGCCTTTTGGCTACGTCGGCGAATTCTCACACAGGCGTAAATGAATTACCAGCACAGAAAAGGGTGAAAAGTAACCCTTTATTAATTCACAGTTTTAACAGAAAGACACGATCTTAGTGCGTTGGAAAACACCGTCAACTTGCCGTGAAACTAAATTGTAGAATATAATTCAAGTCGAATCTAAAATAAATAGTGTTGGATTAGCACGTTAAATTACACCTAACAGGTTGACTCACAAAAATTTAACACGCGTGATGATACTCCGAAATGGCAAAGAGGCTTACTAGCGTAACAGCGAGATAGCAACGAAACGTGCACTGACTAGCGAAAACACGCTCTGAATAAACTCAGAGATTCACCCATTTAAATATTCACTTTAAATTTACATCCTGGCGAGAAAATGCTAGGGGAAGTTGAGAGGTTCAGGAAAGGTATCAAACTCAAAATAAATTTATTCTGCAAAATAAGGGAAACCCTCTCTCCTGCCAGCAATGAAAAACATTAATCAGGTTATTTCAATTTTTGCTTGCGCGGAAGTGGGTGGAATTTCACAAAAGGTGTTTTGGTTTTCAAATTTTGTATATAGGTCAAGAGTAATATCAGCTATGAGACATTAAAGAAGCTGCTTGAAAATGAGAATAAAAAATTTGGCTCAAAATTTAGAGCATAAATTCCAGACAGTTACCCTAAGAAATTCTACCTGTAAGGTATTCTTTCTTATTAAGTTGATAACCCAAATATCCTTTATTCTGTAAAAAAAAAAAGTTTGCGTTGCTTTTCCACGAAGTCCACTGCCATCAAACCTAAAAAACGTTCAACTATTTTGTAAAAAGGAGATTTATTAGCTCTCATATTGCTTAGAGCTGAGTAATTTTCTTCTTTCGTTGCTTGATTACTAGCGCTTCTTCGTCAATGATATGTCAAAGAACTTATTTCCGTGACTTTCATTGCAAGCATATTATTGCTATGCAAGTAAAAAAAAATTGATGCTCTGTTATGACAGTGCCTTATTAATGACGGGAATTGCATAGTAAAGTGGTTTTCATATGTGTAGAAATCTAATGAAATATTTTGAAAAGTTTTTTAGTCTTCAATTCAGTATTTGTTTCGTGATTATCCTATAAGTCCATATTTCAAAGCATCTAAAAAGTATCTGACAATCGAAATTTGCAGTTAGAATTACTTTTGGATCGTATACTACTGGCAGATGAGGCCAGTTGAATAACAAAATGTTAGACCCACAGTTTTCCGCTACATACATCTCTTACAGCCAATATAATAATATAATGATTTACAATCCAACAAATGTCTTACAATCACCACAATAGACCAGAAGTCGACAAACCTTTCTTAGAAAGGGCCAGATCGTAAAACATTTTAGGCTCCGTGGGCCAATTAGCAAACACGAAGATATGAGTGGGTAATTATCTCATAGAGAAAAATAATATTTTTTTTATTATGAGTTGTTACTTCTTCGTAGTATTTATATACGTTTTACTAACACTTACAAAAACGAATAAAAGATTTACATATTATAAAGCATTAATATTAAACAAATTAAAATTTCTAATGCGAAGAATATAATTGTTTTTTCCGAAATTAGTACTTTCTACCATTAAAGATGCTTGGAAATGATCATCTATTAATATTAATCTGAAGTGCGATTTCACAAACTTCATTTTCGGAAATGTCATTTCGCATTCGTAGGAACTCCCAGGTATGGATATCCATCCCCGTGCATATGATTTTGATTTATTAAAGATTATTTATAAAACTGAGTTAGATCCTTTTCTTTAAATAACGTATCATCATTTTGCAAATAAATACCCACTTCCAGCTGAAGGTCTGATAGACACTTCTCAATTACACAGTCAAATGGATTTTTAAAAATGGAAATATCTTTTGTAATTGCATCAAAATCCAAAAAACGCTTTTGTAACTCTAGTATTGTAAGATTTATTACTCTACATAAACTAAATTAGATTATAAAATGAATCTCGCGAATTCTCGCACAGGCGTGAATTAATTACCAACACAGAAGGGTGAAAATAACCCTTTATTAATTTAAACTGAGGAAAGAAAAGCACGATCTTCATGCTTTACAAAAACACCGTCATCTAGCGGTGAAACATAAACGTAGAATATAAATCAAATCTAAGTTAGAATACACTGTTAAAAATTTGGTTCAAGGTTTCACCAAATAATGGTACTGAAAAAGTTGCAACCA
>KK113862.1:8445-165229 GCA_000611955.2 Stegodyphus mimosarum
AGGAGCTTCAAGTGAAAAAGACAGTAACGCGTTTGTCCCCCTCTGGCTCTTATGAAGCAGTTATTCGGCTTGGCATCGATTGATAGAGATTGTGGATGTCCTCCTGAGGGATATTGTGCCAAATTCTGTCCAACTGGCGCGTTAGATCGTCAACATCCTGAGCTGGTTAAAGGGCCCTGCCCATAATGCTCCAAACAAGCTCAATGGGAGAGAGATCCGACGACCTTGCTGGCCAAGGTAATGCTCGGCAAGCACTAAGGCAAGCAGTAGAACCATGTGCAGTGTGGGGTCAGAAATTATCTTGCTGAAATGTAAGCCCTGGGTGGCGTGACATGAAGGGCAACACAATGGTTTCTAGAACTTCGTCGACATACTAGTGTGCTGTAAGGTTGTGGTGGATGACAACCAAAGGGGTCCTACTATGAAATGAAATTGCACTCCAGACTATCAATCCCGGTTGTCAGCTTGTCTGCCGGAAGACAAGTTGGTATCACACCACTGTCCGGGGCGTCTCCAGACTCATCTTTGCTGGTCATCGAGGCTCAGTTCAAAGCGGGACTTATCACTGAAGACTATTCTAACCCAGTCAGTGACATTCCAGTACGAATGAGCCTGACAGACACCACTGCAAACGGGCTTGACGTTGTGCAGAGCTCAATGGTAGTCGGTGCAAGGGGTGCCGTGACCTCAGCCCCCTTTCTGCGAGCCGTCTATGAATGGTCCTTGCGGTCACTGAAGCACTAGTTGCACGTACAATCGATGATAATGATGCACCTGGGTCTGTGAGTGCCGCTCTGAAGATTGCTCGGTCTTCACATTCTGCCGTTTTTCTAGGCCTACTGCTTCCTTCTTGACGCTGTGTGTGGCCATGGTTCACCCATTCCTGCCAACATCGTCTAATAGTGGCATCGCTCCTGCTCAAATGTCGAGCTTTTTGCCTATAAGACCAACCGACTACTTTGAGCCTAACTACACAACCTCTCTCAAATTCTGACATCTGCGCATATCGTTCGTGCACCTGTATGCGAGGCATAGTTACTGTCTACCAAAGTACATTGAATGAAATTCGTGAAGAAGTTATGATCTGGAATCGTAATTTCTTCTCCTAAATATCCTGTCAGTTGCGCAGATCAGATGCACTGTATCGACAACCGTTCATTCATTGGCAGCCAAAATGTATAATTTCGAATTTTCCGTTGAAACCTGTATGCATATCAATTTGCTTTATAGCTTCTCGGTGCGTCGTTTTTTTTTTTTTCTTCTAAGAGTGTATAAGCGTACTCTTTAGTGAAAATGGAAGTTATTGGTGTTCACTATCCATTTTGTCATACGAGATTATAAATAATTTGGGATTCCATTCTTTTAATTATTTGATAATCTTCAAGCTTCTATCAGCACTCTCTTTATATTATTTCGACATTTCTTGGGAATTTTACCTTCTGTGAAGACCACATAAAATTAATTCTGTGTGAGGTATAATCTTTTTGATGTACGAAACCTCATCACCCAACTTGCCAGTTATAATGTATCCAGTATCAGTTGTAAATTTCGGAGTGCGCCATCTTCAGTTGTAACTGCATCAAAACAATCAAATGTATCCAGTCTGACCCAAGAGTTGCTTTCATATTTTGGGAATGAAGGAGGTTTCCTGTGTAACAATCCACAGTTGATTGCTGTTGCTCTTTCAGCAAGGAAATTGAGTCTTTACTAAGAGTCGGGTATTAACTACATAACATAAAATACGTTCCTGTTTTTACTTTGTATTATGGTTGTTACATGTTCAACACTAAAACAGTACAAAGACCAAAATCTGGATGTCTAATATCCAGACTTCTGGATCACCAGCCACCCTTTACCTACAAAACCTAGGAATGGAGAAAATAATGCCCAGCAAAAAGAAGCAGGCATGCTATAAGTATTATCCCCCCACACACACATACACACACTAAATGGGATTTCTGCATGCCACTTTCAAACACCCTGCTGTCTAGGGAGACACATCACACCATTAACCAATAATAATACATTGATAGTAGTTGTATTGGTGATAGCAGGCTCACACTTTTGGCCTTTGAGTGATTTGGAGGGGGCAGGACCAGTATTATACATTTGGTACCCTCTGCTGTCTCTGTGGAAACAAAATTCTGCTGCTCAAGGCCTTTTCTAAATTTTGCCATTGCTAATTTTAACTGTTTGATGCTCCTCTAATTCTAAAATTTCACTGCCTGGGCACACTTTATCTCTGGCACTGGTACTATTGAGGGAGTTTAGGATTCTTTCATCTGATGCAAAAGATAAGCAGAGTGGCAGTGTTGCCGTGTGTACATGTTATCTAAATTCCAACTAATGATCTAAAATCTACAATCTCTGAAGTTCTGATGTTTCTGGATCTCAAACTTTATACTGTACTCACTACATGGTTAAATGAGATATGCTCTCTGTTATCCATTAGCAGCTCTAACAGAAGCTGATAATTGTGTGTCGTAAAATAATCCTTATGCTTTATACTGTCAACTATCACAATGGATATGCAGTGAGTCTAAGAATAATTTGGAACTTGTTTTTTTCCAAAAGCCTTAAACAGAAATTAAGACTACTCATAAATACCGCTTCATGAGGCATCTCTGAATTCATTTCCGAGAGCTGCAGTGTGAATGATGCAGTTGAAGAGACTAGTGTGAATGGGGCAATTTTATGAAATTTCTATTCGCCATTTTCTTTAAAATTTTAAAGAAAAAATGGGGGGAAATAATTTTGGTAATTGCCCATTATACCATCGCCCTTGACAGTGGGATGCCATTGAACCATTAAAGTTGGCAAGATCCCACCAAGTTGTTCCTTTGGAATTCGGAAGGAACTGGCACTTCTTTATTTAATAAATCAGCATTCGATCTGTTTCATTTTGACTCTATATTGTTTTTTTACGCCTTCTAATTTTACGGGAATGTCCGATAAATACACTATGAGTAGCAGGTAATTGATCCAATCTATTACTGTTTTGTCGGCTATATTCAGTTGATCATGGCATGTCCATCAGTACACACTTTTTCTTATGGTAGGATCCTGTAACTTTGAAAGTAATTCACTGCTTACTATTCTGCAGAAGGTAGGTCCCAAATTTTATTAATACTTCTTTTTTAAATGCGGGAGAAATATACAGCAGTAGCAGCTAGATTATATCATTGTTCATAAAAATGAAACATTTACTATTGAGAATCAATCAGGCTTACATCAAACAAACGAGTAGATGTTATGAATGTTGTTACATCATGCTGATCCAAAACTAGTACTAAATCAAGCTGATGGACAGCACTTTCATCATTGGTGTGATAATATGCAAGTATCATAATTTTTTCCAGAATTACTTGTGTATCTTATGGAAGTCTTTCACATACTTCCAGGCTGAAGTTATTCCTTCGTAATTCCATTTACTTACTAAAGGCAGGTAAAAGGAATTAAGAGGAGTGTCCTAATAAGATAAGTAAAAACATTAAATTCTTTATTTTGTGCTTTAGTTTATATGCGGAAGTAATGCTCAACCATTAAATTCTAAGTATATTTTACAAAATTACTTTTAAAATCATTTTTTATATTAATATGTTGCAACTAAGTTGCAGAAGGATTAAATTGTCTTTTCATTCATTCAGTTGTTAAATATTTGAAAAGAGCAAATATCATTGGAATATATATTCCATTGGAATAATTAATTATATTTAATTATATAAACATTGGAATAAATTATATTTAATTATATAATAATTAATATAATTACAATATTCCAATTATAATAATTGGAATCATTGGATAATAATATGCTTAGTTTAAAATTGTATGGTAAACAATAATTTAATATGTAGTATAACTATTTAGCTGACAGATTTATTATCAATAAGATGAGAAGTTACTTCAGGCAAAATTTTTAAATTGCTAAATTGGGAATAACATATTATAGTAGTATGTTTTGTATCATTAAATCTTAAGTTTTTGAAACAAATCGTCGTGTCCTTCCATTCAAGACTAATATAGCTATGTTTGTTTGTTTATTTTTTACTATTAAGCGAATACTTGCATTTGTGATATCTTAATATTCAAGAGGTATAAATATTTACATTACTTGGTTACAAATGGGAAAAAACTCACTTTCACATTAGCATATGTTCTCAGAAATATTTCCTTTGCTAGTTGATGCCTAATATCATAATTCACTGCCATTTACCATTGCTTAGGGCTATGGTGATTAACATTTTTGCAGTTGAGAACTCCTGTATTTATCCTATTGACTTCCTAATTGTGCCATATTCCTCATTGTATATTAAAGTCAAATATTTAAATTTCTAATTAGAATGCATTTTGATATCAGCTGATATTAATTTTGAAAGTTTAGTGTATATTTAATTAAAATGATGTAACACACCTGGTGATAAAATATTTGCATTCTATAATAACTGGCTATAACAGTTCTGCATTGCCAGTGAGGCAGCACTTAGCTGCAACACCATCATTACACTGAAATCCACAAAGGAAAAGAGAAATGTGAAGATGTCTTCATATTTAGATATTTTATTGGCAACATGAGTAAACTTTATACACATTTCTTATGAGTTATTGTTATCTTTACACTGAAACAGCTTTAGGTACAGAAGCATAGACTGCCAATTAAAAAAAAAAAAAAAAAAAAAAATAAAAAAAAAAAAAAAGAATTATCAAATGACATTTTCTGTAATTCTGTTTTAACCAAGATGTCTTAAGTAGAAGCTGTTTTGAGAACTGGATAAGACTTCATTAATGTGTCAAAATAGCCTTCTTAGTTGGGCAGTTTTTATTCTATTGCAATATTCAAACATTGAGCGTACTAAAGGAGAGAAGGATTCAAATCATTATTTGATTTCTTATGGTTTGAAATTTTTCATCATCTGTTTGCTAGGTGGCTTCCTTCAGTAGCAGTTATTAGATTAAGGTCGGCTTAGGTAAAAGAAGAGAGACTTACATTTGTGACTTTTTTTAATGGCTGCAACTAAAAATTCTGTTATTTTTATGAAAAAAGGTCATTCTACATAAGGTAATTCACCTATATACCAAATAAGATTTTAAGAACTTTGCCAAATATGGGTTATTAAGTTCTGTATAAAATGAGTTTGTAATTTTATACTTATTGAAAAATGTGAGTTGTATATTATTTGCAAAAACTTTGTTTTGTAATTAAAATGTTAAATATTGTGCTATTTTAAAAAAATGGGAAAAAAATTCCGATGTGGTCAGCACATGACCTTCAGCCTATTCCATGCTTCAAATAGCAATGAGCTTCAGGTAAAATGTCACTTCCAGTTGATCGTTTATAAACAAAATGTAACATGTTATTCAAATAAACAGAAAAGTCTGTTTTAGAAGATTTTAGATTATATTTTATAATGTATGATTCGTCATGTATAAAAACTGATTTTTCTAATTTTATACCAATGTAAGCTTTATCGCTTATATTTTTTAATCAAAAATTGTATTTTATTGACCATTTAAGTAACATATAATTTACCTGGTTTTTAATTAAAGAAAATTAAATTTCTATAATATATTTAAAATAAATACTTTGAAATGAATATCATAAATTTTATTGCTATAGTGTCAACAAATCTCAGTTGGGAACTACTCTCATGCACGTCCTCGGTTGGCAAAAAATTTTTTTGGACAAACATTTTTGGCGAGAAAGTCCACGGCACCATATTACTATCTAAATTTTTTGTCTACATTTCGAACTCTAAGCCTAAAATGTCTGCAAAAACCACATTTTTAACACACAATTTAAGCCAGTGTGCAAGAACTGGACCCCCGTCCTGGGTCTAACTTTCGAGGTGTGTCCAAGCTCCTGAGACCCCTTCATCGGCAACGCAGACCCCACAGTCCCTGCCCGGCTTTATACAAAGCATGGGACAAGGAAGAAACGCTGAGACGATAAATAGAAAAAAAAACAAAAAATGATCACTGGACACCTTTGCCTTTGGGCACCACTCCATTGGCATTGATAGTTGCTTGGTGCCTTGTCCATTCTGTCAGTCCCTGTCAGTGGAACTGTGAGGACCAAATCCCCGACAATTCAAGCCAAAAATCCAAAACAGAAACAAAAAATTTAGATGGCAAAAACGTAAAGTTTCGAACCAAAAATGTTTGACACGAATCCATATAACACAGCAATCTGTTTTAACTTAAAAAAAAAAAAACAGAGAATTTCACAATCTATGCAGCATAGGAATATGGGAATTCCGTACACCTCGCTAAAATAAACTAACATAACTACAATCAATTTCAAACAATACTATATATAATTTCTGTTTTAACTTAAAAAAAATCAGCAAATTGCACAATCTAGGCATAAATAAAATACTAAAATAAATTACAAACAATTCCAAAAACAACAATAACGACTGAAATTCATTTAAAAAAAATTAACATAACATTCTACAAAATAAGAACAGTAAAATAAAATGCACTTACCATTGTGAATGCTTCTTCAAACAGCAGAAATATTGATTTGAAACATCAGCAAAATTCATCAATTTCCACCACTTTATCTTTCTACCCTATCTTCTGAGACACAGAGCATACAAAGTCCAGCATACATTTGTGAATAAAATCTGCATAAACACAGCTGTGAACGAAAAACTCGTTAACTCCAACATCGTACCTTCTAATACTAAATTTACCTTGCACACAATCCATAATACGAGACTGAAATTTTGCCACCACGTCTTTCATTGCAACATAAGCCATTTTAAAATGCTCACCAAACCAACCAACCACTCCAAGAAAATAAAGGTTCAACATCAGTAGGGTTGCCATACAAACAACATAGCACAAAAAACCAGCACTGAACACATAGCTCCACATATCTGAGGGCGTATATAAGAGTAGTTTTGATCTGCATATATGTTCCCGTGATATTTAAGTATTGGTAAACAATGCTCGATCTGTATATATGTTCCCATGGTATTTAAGTATTAGTAAACAATGGTCATTAATTTTTGGAATTGCAACTGGAAGTGACTGCTGTCATATTAAATTTGCATTTGAAGAGGTCACATGAAACATCCTACATCAAGCAAAGTTTCTGAAAGTTTCATTAACATTACTTATTATTGATGATTTATTTCCCAGCTTGCAAAAATTACTATGAAAAGGAATTAAAAGTAGTATTTTATCTAATCCAAAGAATATATTACTAGAAATGAAAAAAATAATTCTACTTAGCCAAAAAGTAACTAATTTATTTAAATTATTCATTCTATGCGAGTATCAGTAAAGAGTATCTCAAGTAAACACAAGAGAATGTTGAGATATTTGTTACATCAGTGCTTTTATTGGCATAAACGGAAACTTACATCAGACTGTTATTCAATTACTTTTTATGGTGTATGCATTTAAACTGTATTAAGCTCCTTTTTCGCCTATCTTACAAAGATGTATTTTGATTGTACTTGTACACTTATGAACTGATTATTTAGAAACTGTCATTAATACTTGAATATAAACTCTCTTGCAGTAAGTTAAGTTTTTAGGCTACTGAGTACTATTATTGAAGTACTTACTTTTATTAATGTACCAAACTTTGTGATACCTGTAGCTTGGAATCCATTAGAGGCATTATTCAATTCAGATAACAAAATTAATTTTTCGTTTCAAGTAGCTGACAATGTTTTTTATATAACAACTGCTGATAACTAAATTCAGCCAGAGCAATTCTCTCAATTCTGATGATAATAAAAGAAGGAAATAAAAATATTTTTTATTGCACTTTTTGGGGAAGGACTTAAATAAATGCAACTGTTGCAGCTTCCAGGGGTAGAACTGGCATGGAAAGATTGTGCTCTTCATATATGGTATGCTTTATCATCACTTTTCTTATGCATTTTTCTTCAGGATTTATATTGAAGAATACAGGGACTTTGATAAGGATTGTTGAATGATGGTACTGAATGCCACCATTGATGTTAGAATCAAACTTGAAAAGTGATGTACTTACATATTAGTGCAACCATCATAGTACAGATTGGCTATATTTTACCTGAGGAAAAGAATAATGAATTATAATTTCAAAAAATATTATGTATGTGCTGCTATTACATATATATTTTAAGTTTTATTTAGATCTTTATCTGGAAATTCAACCAATAAACGTACTTATAAGCAAGTTTTTGTTTCTTTTCTTCTGATTCAAATCAGCTGTTCCCTTAAGCGATTTTGTGGCAAAGTACTGAGTTCATGTGCAATATTTTTCTGGTTTCTTTTCCATACAGGCAAAAGCCACTAGTACAAATTTTAGGATTGAACTTTGGGACTATAAACACACACACACACCATGTCCACAAAAATTCCTATCCAGCTTTTATTTCACAAGCACTGGTTGAAGACATATACATCTTCCAGTTACAAAAGTGATTTAAATGATGCAAAGATTGACGTTGTGGCATTTTTATATTTAACACATATGGTGCCAAAGCTGATTAAGTGTGTCTGTTCACAATGCGGCCAAGATCCTGTTTGCACTTTTATGCCTTTAAATTATTTTCTGTTTTATTATTTAAAGACATGTATAGCAGATTACATTTAGTAGTTACAAAATTCGCACAAGTATACTCATTATTGGAATGAGAAATATTTTTGCTTCCTGTGGTAACTACAAAATAACTCAGAACTTCATCAACAATACTCCCACATTCTCACAAAACTTCTAACATGCAATAAGCTATTTTCTATAGTCTTAATGAATCACTGAGCAAGAATTTGAGCAGTTTGCTTATAGTATTTTACCAGTTTATGTACCAAAAGGAGGAAAAAAGAAAAGAAGTTTGTGCTCTAAACATTTAGTTTAAAAAAATAAATGATCTGATAACTGCATTTTGAGAAATAAATCATCCATTTCAGAATGACAAGTGTATTAGTTAATCCCTGCCCACTGTTAAACACCTAAATATTGTGTGCCTTTACTACTTCAGTTCTCATATTCGTTAATTTAGGTAATACGATCGATAGTGAATTCTCATACTTGGCAAGTAAAATCGGCTTACCATTTATGACTATTCTCATCGTTGGCAATGAATGTGTTAAAGAAGTCAATTTTATGAAATCTAACTTTTTATACAGTCTAGTTCTAAATTGATTTGAAAACAGTGTGGACATGGAACTAGGATGCCAGATCTAGATCTTAGAAAGAAAACAGCTGTCTCAAGTTCTGTTCACGACTACTCACTGCTGTTAGAACTTGACTAATAGGCAGCTGAATGTAGCTTTGTAACTGCAACTGGAGCTTTAGAGAAAGCTTAATGAGAAAGGCCTTTATGTCGGACAGGAATTTGATTCACAGATCTTTTAACAAAAAAATGCCAACCTCAACTGGTGCAGAGAGAGTATTAGCACTTGAATCTACAACAACGGGCTTATGTTCTCCCCAATGGCAACTTGTTGTTGAGCTTAAAAAGTGGTTCTATAGATCTGGAAGAAGCAAGGAATATCAAATATTTCTCCCAGAATCAGGGAATGTAATCATTATTGTGATGCATGTCTGAGGGTTAGATAAGGAATAAAGATCAATATATAGGTGTTGATTAGAACTTCTGTTTGTACTCGGAAATGTTGAAAAACGTTCTGTATTCCTACATAAAACTTTAAGAGGGATTTATGAGTGGGGCTTTTTTTTTTTTATGAGTAACGTGTGTATATGTAGTGTACCTGATTGATGAAGTTATTGAAATCAAAGATTTTGAGGCAAACTGTACATCAAATCTCTTAGATGTCTGAATCTTTTGTAGATTATGATGGTAAAGGAGTGTAATTTAACCTTAATTAACCTCTTTTCTGAGAATATGAAATTGCGTTGTGGTATGTATATGAAAGTTAAGAAAGATTCTATTCCCTATCAGTGTCAAAAATTTAAATGTTTCTGAAGTCTTAACATTTGCCTAAAATTTCAATGTCACATATTGTTTGTGTTATAATGTTGTGTATCATTCTAAATAAATATATTTAATTTTATTCTGAATTTTTGAAAAATGGATGGGTATGTGATACATGTATGAGTAATTCAGAACATCAGTTATTTTTTATAATTAGATGTAATTAATATATATATATATATTTAATTTTATTTTTTGTACCTAATTAATGTTTTCTATTTTTGATTTTCAGGGGAATTGTTTGCTAAAAGTCCAGTTGATGCATATCCAGGAGTTGCAGTTGAATCAGTCATGGATTCTAGTCGTTATTTTGTACTTCGGATTGAAGATGATGATGGTATTTTAAATATATTAATTTCTTTTTGCCTTTCAATTGAAATTGATGATGGTAGTTTTGATGTGCAGTATTAGATGAAAAAACTTATGTTATGGGTTTGATTATATTAATATCTTTAGCATATTTTGGGAACTTAAAGCACTGTTAATAATGGTATGTATTGATTTTTTGTCGACAATCTTTAACGAACAAAAAGTACCACCAAACAGTGCAGTTTAACACCAATAATGGATGAGCAAGACACAAATCTTCTTTTTTGTTACATAAATTAGCCTGTTTCTTTTTTGTAAAGGAAGACACATATTAACCGTTATTTCTTGGTTTTTCTCTTGTATTTCAAAAAAATGAATAAAAATTTGGGATCTGTCTTCTGTAGAAGATTAAGCATAAAATATTTTTAGATTTTGAGTGGTTATGCTGGTACTCAAAAAATTGTTTTCAATGTTTGGATGTTCAGTAAAATGGCTGAGTACAAAATACTGTACATCTGCCACTTTGATTCCTATTTCAGTGAACCTTATACAGTGCCAACTTCACAAAGATGACTATTTTTGTGCTATTTTAAAGGCCGTTAAGCATTTTTGGCTATGGAATGATTGGCATTTTTAATGAATTTGTTTGCCAGATAGCCTGAAAGCTTTAACTTAAGCATATATAAACAATTTTTATGCTGCATTTGTAACTTTTATGTGTTGATTATCTAATTAAACAAATAGCAGTTTGAGATTATTTAACTAAATAAAGAGCATTCTGTTTCTCCAGCCTGCTGCCAGAATGATTGATGCAAGTTTAACAAAATCTCCACCAACTTTCATAGTGGTGGGAAAATACTTAACTATCATAATAATTTTCAAGCTTTAGTGTACCTTGTGTTCTTTGTATACTCTTTGTTGTGTATACTCTTTATGTTTATTTTCTTTCTAAGACTGAAATTATCAATTTTCTACTAAATGTTTTCAAAAGTGGCTGTCGTATAACTCTGAAGTATGCTTAATTTTATGAATCTTCCTTCCCTCCTTTTTTTGTAATAGTGGTGTGAGCTATCCTAGTATTCAGAATTAAATATGTAAATAAAAATATTTCTGCTTATAAATTGTACCAAAGATAGCCAAGCTTCATATCTCTAGGAAATGCAGTTGTTTATAATAGTTATTTAGAAATATTTAAGAAACATATTTAGATATTTATAGTGCTTCAAAAGTAAAGCAGTGTTTAATGGAAGTGGGTGAATAATAAGTAAATCAAGAAGAATTGTGCACATTTCAATTAATCTGTTATTTTGCAAACTTAAGTAACCTAGTGCTATTACTCTTTTTCAAGAAAAGTATTTTTGAAGATATACAAATTTTAAACATTTCTGTCATGCACTAAATATCCTTTAAAAGAAAAAAGCTTATAAAACCCAAACCAATGTTAAATACATTAAAACAACTAATAATTAAATTATTTGGTTTTGTTAATTTGTTTATGTGAAGCAAGCAAGGGCAATATACTTAAGAGGAGAGGCCTACATAGAGGACACTCCAAAGTGAAATTGACTTGTATTATCTTTATACATGGTCTAGAATATGAAAGAACCCACAGTGCCTGCTGATTCACTGAGATTTGAGCATGAATCAAACTACCATTTGTAGAGTTTTAGGGGTATTAGCGAGTTGCCTTATTATTTTGATTATACTTTCACTTTTGTTAGCTCCAAACCACGATGCAAATTAGTTATTGTACATTAACTGTACTAGGTCCAAAATTATCTTTACATGTATGATATCATGGATTTCTCAGGAAAAATGTGAACTACAATATTGTGAATTTGTGCGGAATAATGTATTACATGGTACAGATGAATATAAAGTGAAAAAATTAAGGACCTGTAGCATATAGTATAAAATTGTAGCATGAAACAACAAAAATGGTAATAATAAGTAAAAAGAAAAGTTCAGATAAAAAAGGATAACTCAGAAAACAGTTGGGGCTTATGATTTTAATATAGACTCCCTCCAACTTTTACACACATCAAAACATGCTTTCATACTAGCAATAACATAGCTAACCACAGTTTGGGGAATTAAGTTCCACTCCTTCAGCAGTGTGGTCTTCGGGGCACTTCTGTCTCTAGGAGCAGAATGTATGCATGTAACTGCATTTCCAAGGTAGTCCTATAAGTTTTTTAGGTTAAGATTAAGTGATTTTGTTGACCACAGTATTCACTCAGTGTCTTCAATTTAAAAAAAAAATAGTCAACAAGTTTTGCTTGATGTGGGTGAGCTTTATAATGTTCGAAGGAAAATTTCCCATTTCTGACTCCCTTGTGGAAGACTTCATTTTCCTGACTGAGATAGTAAGACAGTAAATTGTCTGACTGTCTTTACAGTTCCAGGAATTAATCTTTAAAATTGTTTGAATCCATGGCCAGTGTTCAGTGAGTGAGTTATGTGACCACCAGTAAACAAATTATTTCCTAAGAACCTTTGTTAATACCAGTGTTTTGTAACTTAATTTCTATTTTAATAAAAATATTAATAAGCAAATTTCTTTTTATTATAGTTATTTTAATAAAAGTATCTATTTACATTAATTTTTGGAATGTTTTTTCAGTATTACTGGTATTGGAAAATAGCGGTGTTTTTGCAGTCTTAATACTAGTTACTTCAGAACTAGTCGGAATGTTTTTCATGATGTCTACAAAATTTTAAATTTTCTTTCATATTTTTTTGATACTCAACCAGTTCATTTTATTACTTCATTATAAATAATAGAGTAACACAATAAAGTCTTGTCTTATTTTATTTCACATTTCAGTTTTTACAGAAAATGAAGCTGAAGTACTAATTCATTTAGTTTGTCACTAAATATTGTCCAGAAATAACCACAAATAAAACCAACTGGGCAATACTGAGAGAGATTGGATAAAAATGAAAAGCTTGTACATTTCATGTGGCGAAATTAGATTAAAAATGGAGCAATCCGAACTGTATGAGAAGAGACAACTAATAACAGAGTACATTTCATTTTAAATATTCATGCTTAATCTCCAAATCTCATTGTAATAAATATTTAGGTATTAGGCCTGCGAAAACAATTTTACCCAACCACACTACCTCATCCACATTCAGTTAATGGAATCTGGGAAACTTATTATAGTGAAATAAAAATGCAACGAGCTGTGGCAAGTCTGTGAAGTTGTCCTCAAACAAAAATAAGCTTCAGTACCATAATTTCCATAACAAATTTAAATGTTAGAAGGCAGGGAAAGCACAGCACTTTTTGAAAAATGTTGATGCCATCTATTCTCTTAATTCAGCTGGACTGTTTATAATACAAATTTTAACTCCTTTCTAGGAATTAATGGAAACCACATGATAAGAAATATATAATAAAGCATCTCAATTGCTAAATTAGTAGTTAATGTATACTTAAAATAATTTTGCTGTTTAATCTGTTAATGCTATGCTTATCAAATGTAAACTTAAGAGATGCCATCCTAATAGAGATGATGATAAATGGAAATCAGAGCATTGGGCCATGTAGCATTGTAGAGGATGATAGAATATCAAAAATTATACTTTTAAATGACAGTGTTAATAAAGTTTTATTAATATGTTGTTTTTAGACTTTGCTTGCCGGTGGGTGTTAAAGTTAAAATTTAAGAACCGTGATTTCTTTTTAATGAATTTCTGAGTATCTGTACTACATTTGGCACCTTTTCTGGTGGTTCACTTGAGGCACATTCTTCGTCCTTGTTCAGGTTGTACTTAACTATCTATGGAGGACAAATGGACCAAGTTAAAAGGCTTCATTTAATAAAAGTTGAAGTTTCTTTGGATAATTTTGGCAAAACTAAATAGAAAACATTGCCCAATATGTTAGTGTTGTGCAGTGGATGAATTTATCTACTACTGTTTTCAAACATAAGATTCATTTTCTCTAACATAAAATTTTTTAAAGCACATCTGGTTTTTCCAACATGTAACAAGCCACGCAGCCAAGAATTTTATCAATTCTTCAGAATTTATACCTGCAGTAGGGTTTATAAGGACTGAACTGTAGATGAATAGGAGAAAAATATGCTATACTTAAACATAAAATTTTAATAAGTATTACACGTTACTATTAAACTTACTCAAAATTATTTGCTTCATGCATTTTGTTTCTTTGCTTTGCTATACTATATTTGGTGTACCAGTTTTAGCCACTTCTGTCATTCTGCACCATTGGAGAAAGGATAATCTGATAGTTTGAAACCACACGTTCTGCTTCCTGCATCTTATAAGATCTACTTCCTCTAGTTTATGACAGAAAGAAGCAAAATTAATCTTTCTAACCATAGTTTGTTATAGGGCAGTTTCATTGAAGCATGAAATTTATTTCATATATATGTTTCTGTATGTTCAGTAGTATTGGAGCATTCTCTTAATGCTAATGTACAAAATATTTTTATTGTATATTTCTGAATTTTTAATGGTCTTAATTTTCTTTTATAATAGGAAGAGCTGCTTTTATTGGAATTGGATTTGCAGATAGAGCTGATTCTTTTGATTTGAATGTTGCCCTGCAAGAACATTTCAAGTATGGATTTCATAAAATATTTAAGAAAAATATTTTCATTTGATAGATAAAAAATTAGTGCCATTTGATAGGTACAAAAATTGGTAGTGCAAACATTTTTCTTGCTGTGTGTGTGTACACTGCGCAAAAAAGGGGGGACAGTTCTCTATCTCCCATTCTACTGGGCCGATTGATGAAATTCAAATCGCGTTTTTCATGTCTCAAAAGTGCGACTTGTAGGATATATATTGGATTTATAGATAGCATTGTTCTAGCACATGTATTTTGACGCAAAATCGGACTTTTTCTGAAATGACATGCCAATTTTTTTCCCATATTTTGATTCTACGACTCAAATTATTCCTAAATATTAAAATTTGTTGCAAAATTTACGAAAAAATTCAAAAATTTATCTTGGCGCATTTTTTCAGAATGCTTCAGTATGTAAATTCATATGTAAAAAACTCATTTTTTGCAAGTGTGCCTAGAAATACATATACTTTAAGATCATGTTACAAATTTATAGGTTATAAATCAAAATTGTTTTCAAAAAATTTATAGAAGTTATTTAAAAATACAAATTTTTAAAATAAATCATACAAAATGGGGAATTTTATTTGGAATGAACATAAATTTCGAAATGGGAAAGGAAGAATTAAATAAGTTTATTTAAAAAAGAGAGAGATTAACAAATATATACAAAATTCAATTAACATTGAAAAGCTAAAATTTTGACAGCTAATTTTTTAAACTACTTGTGCGATTTTTACAAAACTTGGTAGCTTGGCATAATTTGAGTCATAGAATCGAAATATGGAAAAAAAATTGGCATGCCATTTCAAAAAAGTCCGATTTTGTGTCAAAATACCTATCTTAGAACAATGCTATATATAAATTTAATATGTATCTTAAGTTGTGCTTTCAAGACATTAAAAATGCAAGTTTAATTTCGTCAGTTGGGCTAGTAGTAGAACGGGAGATACAAAACTGCCTCCCCCCCTTAGTGTAAACCCTAATACTTTCATCTGGTCTAAAGGATATATCTTGCATAATTAGAAAACAGTTCTAAATATGGTCCATTGAAATATTTCAGAGTGTAAATTGATTGACATTTTACTTTATTTTTATTTATTTTTTAAATGTGTTCTGCTTCTGTTATACAATTTGCTAATTCCGTTTCTTCTGAAACTTGTTTGTAGTTTCAGGCTGTTTTGTTAGACATTAAATTTGAGAATTCTTTATGTACTTTTTCTGGATTTAAATAATTCATCCGAGAAAACTGGTGGTTGCATGGTTTTATTGTAATGAAATAAGTTATTCTACTGTTAATTGAATTATTCATTTCCAACTGCTCTTAGATTCACGTTTCTTTGATAATCTTGTATAGTTTTATAAATTGGTGATGCTAGTTGATTTGTGCAAAATTAAATATTTTTGAAAATTGAATCATTCTCTATTAGTAATATATTTTAAAATTAGAAATTATCGGGTATTACCCATGTTGTCTTTATCTAATCAGGTATCTCCTTTATTGGTAATGTGTGTTTTGTCTATTAATTTACAGTGGGTACACACATACAAGCATAGGATGTAAAACTATGCCACGTGTTTAAAACATTTTCAGAAATGCAGCTCCAGAGTATTGTAAAATAATTTTGAATATCTCTGGATTGTTTTTAAGAAAAATAGAAATTGTGGAATGTTGTGTAGATTTCTTAAGTATTATTTTACAGTGCATAATAATTTTATTAATTTACAGTAAATAGTGAAATTTTAATGTTTTTGTTTGAGATTTAATTTTTAAATTATACTCTTGTTTAAAATCTTTCATTTGATTTGGGTAAAGTTCTTTTAAGTTAGCAGAAAGCTTGTACAGCAATAGGCAGCTTTTGCGTTCTCACGGACGAAGAATTTTGTGGTCAGTGTTCGGCAGCTAGCTGCATTTTGCGGGAGCGAACATGTGTTTTTCTCGTTCAAAGGCGAACTGCTCTAGCGGCAGTGATTCTTGATAGAATTACGGTGTAAAAGTGTTTAGGATTTGTCTGAAGAGTTGAAACATTAAACGATTTGCGATGTAAACATCTCTTATTTTCACGCGTGAAAATAGCTGCTTGTCACTGTGAAAAGAGAGGTTGAGTATGCAGTTAAATAAATAATAAAAACAAACCCATAATATTTTACCTTTGCAACAATGGTGCCGTGACCATGCGACTGGTAAACCACTATTTGTGTGTACTTTGAATTATGTACTTCATTTGCTATTTTGTGTATGCATTTATGTGAATATTGTGTTTTGAGTAGAGCTGGATTTGTATGTTTGCTCTAACCTAGCTCTTTGACACACTTATTTAGTTAATTTGTAGTAGTGTGTGGTAATTGCATTTTTTAAATTACTTTTGTTATGTGCAGTTTTAATTAATTGATTTGGTTAATTTAATTTTTTTAAGTGAATTGTTTGTCAGAACAATTGCAGGTGTTAATTTAACAATGAGTTTTAAGTTCATTAAATTTGTCAATGGATTTTAGGAAATTTGTATAACAGATTTTCACTACAAATTTGGATTTTATTTTGAGTAATTCAGTTCTTTTGTTAACGGTAATGCTGGTTAAGATTTGTAAAGTTGCGAGGGACAAGTGATAGTGTGTTTAGAGATTTTACTGAATTTTTTTTTTAGATTTTAGGGTATCAGCTTGAATGAGTCTTGATAAGCTTTAAGGATTGTTCAATATTTTCTGGTTCTTGTTTTGCCTTAATGAGTTGTTCTAGTAGTAACTGAGATTATACCTGATTTCTGAGTTTTGTAGTTTGGTGAATAATGATTACTGTTAGTGAGGAATGGTTAAACAGTTGGAGTTTAGTGTTTTACGAGAATTTAGAATTGCAAATTTATGAGAATTTTTGGGACAAGGTAGATTTGCTGTGTTGTGAATTGTGAAATTAGAATAATTACTCTTCTACACTCATTGTACAGGCATTCAAGTTGTTTATGGGCTATTTTGGTGAGAAAAATAATTAGTGAGTAGTGTACTTGTTTAAATTATTATTTGATTAATCAATTTGATATTTATTAGTTTTCTAGCATTTGTCACTGGATTTCAGTTCTTGATTGAATTTGTTGCAGATTTAAGGTTTAATTCTAATTCGTATTTGAGTTTTCTGCTGAATAAGATCGTTGGTGTGAAATGAGGATGAATATTTATACGGGAGACTTCAGGTTGCTAGAACCGTTTTGTGTGAATTTGGTATTATAAGTTTTTTCTTAGTATATGTTATGCATTTTTTAGTTTATTGCCAATGTTTTTAAACTCACAAGACTTGTTGCCTTTAACCATGTGTAGAGACACTGCCAGGTTTCAGTGTGGATTTTTTCCTTGGAGCTTTAGTGTACAGATTTGCAAATTTATAGGACTTAAGTTCGAGTTTATTTTGGGATTTTGAGTTTTAAAACACTTTCTCCTTGTTTGACATTTTCACATTTATTCTTTGCAGGATTTAGTAGTCTCTTCGGTATGCAAAATGTAGTAGTATTCTTAAGTATTATTTTACAGTGCTTAATAATTTTATTAATTTACAGTGAATAGTGAAATTTAATGTTCTTGTTTGAGATTTAACTTTTAAATTATACTCTTGTTTAAAATCTTTCATTTGATTTGGGTAAAGTTCTTTTAAGTTAGCAGAAAGCTTGTAAAGCAATAGGCAGTTTTTGCGTTCTCACGGACGGAGAATTTTGGGGTCAAGGGTCGGTGGCCAGATGCATTTTTCGTCCCCTTATCTTGCGGGTGCAAACATGTCTTTTTCTCGTTCAAAGGCAAACAGCTCTAGCGGCAGCTATTCTTGATAGAATTATGGGGTAAAAGTGTTTAGGATTTGTCTGAAGAGTCGCAACGTTAACCAATTTACGATGTAAACATCCCTTAGTTTCGCACGTGAAAGTAGCTGCTTGTCACTGTGAAAAGAGAGGTTGAGTATGCAGTTAAATGAATAATAAAAACAAACCCGTAATTTTTTGCCGCAACAGGAATAAGTGACATGCGAAATGTTAAAATGTAAATTTGAAACTTTTCCTTCACAGGAGAAAACTGACACATAATTAACAATCTGACCAAAAGGCATCTGTTTGACTTCTCAGAAATATGTGATAAAAATCTGTGCCCAGTAATACACTGTTATTATTTATTGACAGAAAAATGCAATAATTTATGCTTAAAGATACTGGTATATGTGGTTCATTAAGAGCATATATATATATATATATATATATGTTAGCTGGATTCTCACTTTTCACCCCCCTTAAAAAAGAGAGGTCAGATATGTGAATTATATCTTTAAACTTTACATTTTTTAATAGTTACATCAGACTATTTGGAATTGATTGCTACATAAAGTTTACCAAGTTTCTCTAATTATTTGGTCATAATTTCTATATTATAAGTTATTGAGTTTTGTTACTTATTAATCCGTACACACTGCAGTGTTACTCTCGGTGACAGATATAAAATTTTTTTTGTTACACTGAGGTTAAACAATGGTTAAATCACATTACTGATTACCAGCACCTAATTTAAAAATGATATTATGTGCGATGAATTTTTTGAGTGCAACTCTTGCATGCCAGACACTTGTAACATAAGGTATTTACCGAGCATTCATGATCGCAATAACAGTTACTTATTCATGAAGCTTACATTTCTGGCTTGAAAAGAGTATGATCATTATCTGTCAGGTCAAGTGTGTTGCCATTTCAGAAATAAGTTAAATACTTACATGTTGGAATGGTTAAACTGTAAGATGTTTGGAAAAGAGAGACTTCTAATTTCTTGGGAGATAGGTTGGTGAACCCACATTCTCAGAGATGGAAATTTTAAGAGATGAGCTACTGTAGGTCAGTTAGCTTTCCAGAGGAAACATGGGTGCAACTCTTATGACCATACCTGTTGTATTTTATATTATGGAGCTTGGTGATAGCACCCTTTCTGACACATGCACATTGGAAATAACATATTTCTGTAACGATGTGGAGGATCCTGGCCAAGTGGCAAAATATGGCTGTTTTAAATAAATCATGTTTTTTGTTCTGTAGAAATACATCAGATATAACATTTCTTAAAAAGAGGTGCAAGGGCAATGATTGCAACTGGCAGGCAAGCTACTGCATGGAGTATTAAGACTTTGGGTATATTTTTGTATTATACCCTCCGAGATTTACAAGACCTGAATATTGATGTTTGTCACCACAGATCGTATGATACTAGTACATAATGACTGTGTTCTTCCAGGGCAATTAAAATTTTCTGCATGCAGTGCATCATGCTGTGGGCCACAATTGTCCGTAAATGATTTGAGAAGTACAGTAAAGATAGCTACACTCTTGGCCACCAGTTCGCTTGATCTTAACCAAATTAAACATGACTGAGAGTACATCAGTTTATATATTGAAATAGAGGAATTTCCCACTACAATGCTCTTTGCTCGTTCACAGATACCTTTTAAAATCTGCAACGTATTATTTTCTCCTACAGTGGCTGGTAACAATATTTGTAGAAATTCTCTCTTGTTAAGTCAGGGGATCGCATTAATTTAAACTCTTTTGAGGTGTATGATTTTGAATCAATTTTCATAAAAGTGTTGCAATCCTGATTGTACAGATACATAACAATTTCATGAAATCTGAAGTTGAATGATCATTTAATTCAATTATTAGATTTTGTTTTCTACTTCCGTACATTCATAGAGTGGACTCGCAGAATGCTGCCATGTATTTTGTAGCTCTCTCCTTTCAAATAGCAAATTTCAATGAGATTCTGTACGTTTTATTTGCACTTCGTTTGGTTTTGGTACAGATCAAGTTTTTAACATTGTCTGGGGGAGGGGAAAGGTGAAATAGAATTTTCTTGTGCATAGGATAACAAAAGTGCTTTAGTTTTTTAGAAAATCGTGAAGTAAAATTAATCATTAAAAAATGCCTTTTGTAATGAAGACAATCAGTTTCCAGTGTCATCATTCGTCCGTGCACAAATTGGCATTTTCTTTCATTCATGCTTTAATCTTGCTCATAAGGTTAGTTCTTTATAATATTTTTGTATTGTGTAATATGTAAATACAGTTATGTGAAATCTGTTGCCATTGATAGAGCTATTCTGCCATAGTTATTGACAAAATAATTTCTCTCCTTGCCGTCAGGAAAGACATTCTCTTCTTAGAAACTACCATAGTAATATTACTGTCAACCATTTTCTTTTTGTCATTTACAAAATTGCTCAGATCTTCCATAAACTCAACTTTCAGGTTATTTTCTCACATAATAAGCTGTATTGCTTTGTCCTTAAAAATCCTATCTCTGATTTTAATTATTGAGGGTCTTATGACATAGTTTCATATGTATTAAGCCAAAGAGTATTAAAATTTTACATTAAGGAAGACTAATGATATATTTGAAAAAGAAAAAATAAATCTTTAACACAGTTTTAGCTTTAGTTTTCCTATAATTATGCACAAAACTTCTTTTGGTGGTTTATCAGATTTCCTTTAAGTCTCTCACATTTGACAAATTTAATAACAAAATAGCAATTCAGTTATTGGAAGCACTTTCAAAATTCTTTTATTTTAGATTTGATTTATCCATTTTAATTTCTTTTTTGTTTAGTGGATGGTGCTTTCATTTCATTTTTGCTTGGTGACTGAGGATGGTATTGCATTTCCTCGTTATTTCATTCATATCCTGCTTTGTTCCCCTGTAAAATTTCTAGCTTGTGAAAAAGAGTGATTTATATCGGTCACCCTTGAAATGTAAAGAACTTTTATTTAAAATGTATATCAATCTAAGCTTTTTCTTTTTGTGCTCTAATTGTACACATTTTATCGGTGTGTTTCATTTCATGTAGATTAAAAATTGTATATTGACAGGTGGCTTCAAAAGAGTGAGGAGATTCAGCAAGAATTAGATACTTCAGAAAGCAAGACAAACCTTAATTTAGGTTTTAAAGAAGGAGAGACTATCACTATAAATATGAACATTGGGGTAATTTTTCATTTATATCTTGCAAATATGTGCATTGTTTTAATATGACGTTGACTTGCGTTTTCTTAATTATTCAAACTTATATTTACTTTAAATGCTGATTAATGTGGCCTGTTCTTTTCACTTTTTCTTGGAGATAATGCTTTGTTCGTTTAGATTTTCTGCATTTCAGATACTTTCTTTAATCAGATTTCTTGAAATTTTGAAATTAGATAAAATCTAACCTTAGGCTGACATTGTATCGAAGTGCTATACATTTTAAAGTAAGTTATTCCAAGTTTTAAAGAATAAATTTAAATTAAGGGGACATACTATGCCTGTCTATCTCAAGATATGTTCAAGTGTTCTGGAAATTAAGAGGTAATCTCGGATTGAATTTTCTCCAGGTTTAAAATTCAAGTTGAAATTTTTCTGTTGTCTGTTATTTTCTCCCACATGTTTTCACTTGTGTATGTGTTGTTATAGGAATTTGTGGACAGCAATATGATCAGCTTAGAACGAGATATTTTTACCATTTTCTTTTTTATATCTTAAGTTTTATTGAGTATTCGTATGAAATGTTATTGTAGCTGTGTAATTTACTGATATCCACTATTGCTATTTCATTTATTTCCCCTATATCACTATTCTGCGATTCTTAGTGCTAGTCATCCAGTGTTACTCATTACTAGAAAGTGAAAATTCTGCAAGTGTTGAAATCTAAAGTAGACCCACTTCTGCCCTACAGTTACTAAAATATCAGTCATTTCTATTCTCGTGCCTTAATAAATGTAAATTGCAATTTTAAATTCACTTCAAAATAACTTCTCATAGCTGTTAAGTGTTCTTGAGAAATGTCCTGATTATATTTATTTCAAATTTAAAAAAAAAAGTTGGGCCATTAGCTCCACACTGTACCAATGATTGTGCACTTTTGCATATTGTTCTATGAAGCTCAAAGACTGCCAGGTTTGTGTTGAATGCTGATTCAAAACAAAGGGTTAGCCAACAATTTTTAAGAAGAGGCAGTTATGCAAAATTTGTGTGCATCAGCATTAAGTTAAACAAGTTCATTTCTGTTCTTTCAGTTTTATGCTAGAATGAAGAATAAAGATTAAAAGTTCTTTTAATTGTAATGTGGGCAAGGAAGTGCTACAGAAGTATAAAAAAATGTATGTATAAAAATTCATATGTAATGCAGTGAAATGGCAAGGTCTGCAATTTATGAATGAAAAAACTGCCAAATTGGTTTGAGTAGTTAATACAAACATTTCGCCTATGTTTTTATATTTTTTCATACATTTCATTTTCATTAAATTTTCTGTTCTTGCAATAGAATCTCCCTTTTAACTTTTAAAATGTTAAAAGCTACTCTCAAATTACGAAATTCTTATTTGAAATGCTTAGAATTTCAGGTCTAAATTTACTTTTCAAATATACATATTGAAACAAATCTAATTTTTATAATTTAATGTAAGAAATTGCAATATTTCTTGAAATTCCTTGCTCAGATGAGTGAAAAGTACAATTTTTATCACATCACCAAGAAATCTGTATAAGCAAGTAAATCTCCCAAAATAGGATATAAAGCGGTTCTTTGCTTATTTGTTAATATTGAGATTTCAGGGTTCGTACGGTCCTTAAGAGTCCTTAAAAGTCCTTAGGTTTTTTAGAATCGATTTTTGGTCCTTAAAAGTCCTTAATTTCGTCCAAAATCAGTAAAAGGTCCTTAATTTTAATCATCTAAAATTTCGGTCCATTTTTACGACTGCCATTTCTTTCAACTGCAAATTAGCATTTTCGAGGAATATTTGTGGTGATTCACTGACAAATATGGTTATTGTTTGAATTTTTTCCTACTTCTAATATAAATGGTGCGATACTCGAGTTCTTAGGCAAGAAATGAAACACAGGAATTTCGAAATTGTTTCTTTTTTCTAATGAAGAGCTCTTAAACAGCCTTTCCTTTTTGGCAATTTGAATTCTTTTATTAAATGATTCTAAATTTGGCTACTTATCAACATTTTGGCGATTTTAAGATCAATTTCTGTACAAAATGTTTAATTTGCAGATCTGGGAATTTTTCAACACTTTTGTTTAGAACAATAGCATTAATAAATTTCGTTAAAATAATGGTAATATACTGAAACTATATTTAAGAAATAATATTGAAATAAAACATTTTTTTTCCTGTTAAAATATAAAGTGATATTTCTTTTCATTTTAGCTACTTATTATTACAACATTTTTAATCCGAAAATAAACAGGCTAATAAATGCTGAAAAGCATAATTTACAAAACAGTTCTTAGCGAAAGCAAAATAGCTGTGTAATTATTTTAAAATGTCTTCTTTTCTATTTTTTAAATGGTAAGAGTTTTTCCCCATGTAATTGTCTTAGAATATTCAGAACTTTTAGAATGTACATCCGTTTCCTCTATAAAATTCATTAAATTTTGTGTGTGTGTGTGTGAATTTTTTTTTTCAAATACTTCTGGCTTTTCGCTGCCGAGAAATTGGTAGTGGTAATCTTTCTTTCGGATTTTAGACATTGCACTTTGGAAAGTTTAGAAAGATTTGAAGGCAAGATGTATAGACCTAAGATTCTAGAAGATTCCAGAAAAATGTGACAAAATGAAAAATGTTTTCATAGTATTAACTCGTAATGGATATATTTTACAGAATGTCTGTGATGAATTGCTTAATCTTTAAAGAATTTTTGGGAGAACAATGCAAACCTAATATTCGAATGTTTTACTTCTGATTCTAGAATTTTTTTTCTTAACATGATTATTCCCCCCCTTTTTTTTTCTTTTCCCTGAGCAGAAGTATGGAAAATGTCAGTAATGCTTCTAATGTTGGCACATGGACACATATCTACAGAAAGGAATTTTCTTTTAAAGAATTGAAAACTAACAATTAAAAAGATTATCATATGTATTTTATACATCTCAATGCATGAGACGCAGGACTGGCGTTAGGCATTTTTGTACTTGATGAAGTCTGTGTGGGTCCTAAATTCTGCTCTCAGTGCCTTTCCTAAATTCTAAAAGTTTTGCTATTTTTATATTTTTTGCTCTGTGCATCACTAAAATTCTAAAAATTCTGCCACACTGCCTCTGACTATGTATCATTTCATATTTACTCTCAGTGTTCATATTATTTAAGGAATAAAATTAGCAGTATATATTTTAAATACATGTGGTTTTTAGAATGACAGAAATCTTTAAATAAATCCAAAAATTCTGAAATGCAGAGGAAACTTATTGAGAAAAGAAACTGAGTGCATAAAGAGAGAAAATTATTCTTCAAATATATGTACAGTTAGTATTACATAAATTAGCCATTTGTTTATAATTTCAGCCTGTACTATAGCTCCTCCCTTCTTTTTTTACCAGAATGCAAATCATTTAGATGGTATTTAAACTGAGGTTTTTGTATTGTAAGACAGAGAGTGTTTCTGGCTTCTCGCACGCTGCATTAGTTTCTGCCAGCTGTGACAATTTGTAATTAAATATTCAGCTTTGCGTTTTCGTTACCGATATTTGAATCTGTTACGATTATGAGTTACTGAGCCAGCTTAGATTAAAATTAAATTGTGTTGTCTTTGAGTGCTAGTCCACAATTTGAATTTGACTCTTCCTGTTTAGTTACATCGCCATGAGCTGTAGTTGATTTTGCTAGCTTAAGAACACGCACTTATATTCTAAGTTCTGTTTAAATAAAGAGGTTTACTTTAACTTTTATCTGACTTTATAGTTACTTTCAGACATGACGATAATCTGCTTCATGTATATCTAGAGTTTTGGACTATTTAACTTTTACCAGATCATATAAAACCTCATAGGTATAATGTCGAGACATTGACAAGTTAGGAGATGAAGAAGAAACTAATGCGAACATTGGTTTGCTTATTGAAACAAATTTCTCATTGTTAGAAAAGGTGCTTAAAGAGAAGGAAATTGATATAAATTAGCCATAATGTCTGGGAGGGCTTCTAACTAAAAAGACGCGTAAGTATTTTGTTGAGTATTGTTGCTGCAAAACACAAACGTGTTGTAGCTTTTAATGTATTATTATCCTGATGTCGTTTAAGAATCAGTGCCATAAATTACATGTATTTTAATCTGTGAAATGTTATTTGACTGTGATTTTCATCAAATATTTTAAAAAAATAAACGAAATTTAATAGTGGCCAGGTAAATCTATAATATCTGCTACCTGATTCTACAATATCTGCTACCTAAGGGTATCTAACTACCTAATTCAATTATTGGTAACTAATTACTCACCTTTAAAAGTTATCTTTACATCGAGCCTTGCATATAATCACACCATACAACACAAAAATATAAAAATTACTATAAAACGTATTCCTTACAGCTAGTAAGACATAAATTAATACAAAACAGCTTATTGCCTCTGGTGTTTTAGTGGCTTATTGGAACCTTAAAAAATTATATGTAAAGTATGTTAACTGTATTAACACTCCAGGAACTCTGCACGAGGCTAGGACACTAATTGCGTCGGACAGACAGAGCATAACTTTCAAAAACCGTGCCAGCATCAGGCATTCAGGTCAGTTCGAATCGGCAAGTCTCTCTGTAGGCGAGCAACAGCAGTGACGACAGCTAGTCTTCTGTTCTAGATTTTACTTCTCATTTTAACGTATGTTGTTTAATATCAAATCGGCCTGCTATTTACAAAATCTCTAGACTGAGCAAGTACTTAATGAAAGGAGACATTAAAAAAAAATATCAACACAAAGCTAACCATTAGTAGAACGTAAATAAATCACTAATCTTCGTAAAAAGATGTCCAACTATTATAAGCATAAAATGTTTAATACTTATGTGACAAATTTTACAAAGATGATTTTATTCTCGAATTTATTTTATAATTATCCTTAATAATAGTGCGTTCTACTTACGGATCTATTTTTTATTAGGTTGGTATAACGAAAGTGAAGTTGAGGCATGGGCTTTAATTGAATTTATGCATCTCCAATTTGCTGATAGGTCTTTAATTTTTTTCTTTAATGGTCCTTAAAAGTCCTTAATAGTACTTAATTTTGATGTGAAGAAATGTGTACGAACCCTGGATTTGACTCTTCTTTTTTGACACTCCAGCTGGTAGTTAGCTAAACCTGGATGTCAGGTCTGTAATTGAGGGTGCAGGTGCATTTTAGTATTTCTAAGCATATCTATGTACCAGCTTTGTGTGTCAGATATAAGATGCCACACCCACTCAGGTAAGCATAGTTTCTTCTCCTGTGTCAGTCAAAGTGTCTAATAATTCTAAATTGGATTCTGTGCTGTATTGAGGTGTGCGAATAATGTGGTGCGGTATTGTCGCTATAATGATCGTGCAGAGTTTGTAAAGCTGTCTTTGACAAAAAGTGAAGCCCTTCAGCTAAAAGTGCTACGAATTTTTCCTATTGCTGGTGCCATTGTGAATTTAATGAGAAAGCTGATAAATTTTTCCCCCTATATTTATTCTAGGAAAGCAAAGCGAGGAAAGTATAATGGCGACTTGCACTATAACATTTGAGTCTCATTGCCTTTTTATTAGGAACAGAAAAACAAAATCTTTTTTGTGCAACACTGGTTCAAATGTCAGCCTCTTCTCAGTAACTAAAGAAGAAATGCGTCAGACAAGTATTCTGGCATGTTCTGCTGCCAACAGTATTCTAGTTCTGGTTTATGGACAGAAAACTTTGTCTTGACTGTGGACTTTGTTGCAGTTTTACTTTTGCTTTTTATGTATGTAAAATGTCAATGAATGTTATTGTATCTGATTTAAGGAATAGAAAAATTCTTGATTTAAAAACTAGAAAATTAGTTGTAGTATTAATAACATACATTTGTATTCTACCAGAATAATTACTGCAAATAGTGTATCTGAAAAAATTACTCTCTAACTATCCTTCACTATTGGAGCTTTCTAATCTTAACGAAAGTATTAAGCTTATTCATTGAAACACTAGCTCTTCTTGTGTCACATAAGCCTTGGAAGATTAGCTCCAAATAGATAAAAATTGCTAAAGATGGAATCTGAAAAATGATAGCTTAGGCTGCATGTGACCTACCAAAAGTAATTACTCATTTCCTCTACACAATCTATCAAAGAAAGGCACAAATGAATACAGACCTATGGAAGATTTTCAAAAGTTAAATGCTGAAATAGTAAGGAATAAGTACCGTATTCCCAGCAAAGTACCGCATTTTGCAGCAAAGTTGCATAGGGCAAAAGTATTTCCTCATATAGACTTAGTAAAACTGTATCATAAAATTCCAGTCAATCCTTCTGATATTCACAAATGGCTATTGCCACTCCTTTCAGGTATTTTGAGAGAACAAGAATGCAGTTGGGCTGTGCAATGTAGCTTCAACGTTTCATTTATGAAATAATTCATAATCTGGCAGGGGATTTGCTTTTGTTGATGTATATGAATTGCATCAAAGGATTAAACAGCATTTGGCAAATATGAAAGCTCTTTGCACAAGATTATGTATATGGGTTAACAATTAATTTATTTCAATGCATCATTGATGTAACATCTTTGGAGTTTTTAGGTTTTCACTTATCTGGACAGAGTTTCTCCAGAAAGTGGAAGCCATTCAAAATTTTCCCAAACTGAACTCTCTAACGCGGTTAAGAAAATTTCTCTGCGTTTTTAACTTCTAAAGATGTTTTTCCTCAAGAGCTTTGCATATTTTAGTTTCCTTAAATAAGTTATTTGGAAGGCTGAGCTAATGAACAGAAACCTTCACAGACAAAAGAATGCCTTCTCGAATGGGATGAACAAGCTTAGTAAGCATTCACTAATGTAAAAAAGGCAATCGCTGAGGCTACCCTTGTTAGACACCCAGTTCCTGGTGCTTCTTTGAAACTTTGCACTGATGTATCAGATGATGCAGTTGGTAGCTAATGCAAGTGTGTCGTTCAGTTTGGGGACCCATTGCATCTCTCTCCATTAAACTTCTCAAAGTCAAAGGAAATGGTCAACCTATGATCAAGAAATCTTGCTCACATGCTTGAAGGCAGGTGCTTTACAGTCTACATAGACCTAAGGCCCCTAATACATGCTTGTAACAAAAGCCCGAAATATTTTATCCACGACTTTGCCATCTTGATTTTATTGGCCAGTTTTCCACTGATATACAATACATCATACTTAACACCTTAGCTAGGGTAGCAATAGATGCAGTTTCTGATAATCACCATATTGATGGTAGAAAGTTTTCTGGAGCACTACATCATACTCCAAAATTCAAAAATTCTCTCTCTAAATCTTCTCCAGTTTTTAAAATAATTCTAAAATTCATAAGATATTCAAAATCACCTTTGGGTACCTTTTCCTTGCCTGGTGCAAAATTTGTGCATATCCATATTTATTTCATAGGTCCTCTTCCATCATCTGATTATTGACCACTTCAACAGAGAAGGCTAGAAGTTACACCTGCTACTGACATGTCTGCTCAGACTAACTTGTACAGTGTTAGTGTACAATTTGATAGCTAGATTTGGCTGCCTCATGAAGTAACAACTGATCACGGCCAAAGTTTTGAATCTCGTCTATTTAAGGATTTGATGAAGGTTTTGGGTGCACACCTCATTCGGACTGTTGTTACCATCCAATGAGCTGATGGAAAGATTTCATAGGCAGCTACTTAAAAGTTCACTAATGGTTCATAACAGCCCAAAATGGACTGAAATTCTGCCAGTAGTTTTGTTGGGTTTAAGATTAGCCATTAAAAAACCATATAAAAGTGAAATGTGCTGAACTTGTTTACAGTATCACCCATAGATAACTGCCAAATGTGCTGAATGTTACTAATTTCTTACCTCCTCCTGAATCCTATGTTTCACAGCATCGATGAGTCATGCATTCACTTATATCAATATTCAAGCACTTACTTAGTGCCAATACTTAGACCAATAACCTTAAGCATACTCAACCATCAATTAATGTACACCCAGCATTCCAAGCCTGTTCTCATGTATTTCTAAGGGTAGATTCTGTCAGACTTCCTCTACCTCCACTTTACACTGGTCCTTGTACCATTATTAAATGAACAGACAAAAATGTTATTTGATAAATAGCAAAAATAGTACAGTTTCAATCAATTACTTAAAAGCAGCATATATGTTGTTGACATGTATAGATACACCTGTAATTTTTCAAATTTCATATCAAAAAGGTCTCTGAAGACTCAGACATTGCTTCAAAACAAATAACTACTTGCAGTGGACATTAAGTGCATTTTTCCAAAAGTACTACCCCCATCTCCATTCTGTAATATAATTGAATATTTGTAGTACGTATAAAAGCTATAGCATGTGAAACTTTCGGTTATTTTTTAGTCATATACTTGAGAGTTGTCAAATTCCTGTATTATTAACTATTCATTATAACGTGTATTTGTATCCTTATATATTTCAATTAGCATTTCATGTTATATTGTTTCTTGCATATCACCATTTGTATATCACTTATGTGTACATTTCATTGTGTATATTAATGTGTAACTTTTGTTGGAATGTCTATATCTTTCATTGAAATTCCTTGTAACCGTATCACTGGAGGGGGATACTCTATGATAATCTAAAGCTCGGCTGCAGATGCAGCCAGCTGATATCACATTGTTTTGTAAAAGCTGCACGTGCCACCAGCTGACAGCACTTTTTTTTTCATCTATTCTCTGATGTGCAAATATTGTGTAGTAGCTTCAGTGTTTTTATGAATAAGTTGTGTTAGTACAGTTGGTTTTTAAGTAGCATGGAGTTATAACTTGTAAGGACCAACACCAAGTTGCATCTAAAACCCTTACAAATGCAACCTATTTTTAGAAAGCAAAAAATGATATAAGGTGTGTAGAGTTTTAGCAATGTGATGGAATATTTTTGTAGTTAAATATTTAAGAGTGAGAATCTGAAATTTTGTTTCATTCAGATGAAATTCAGATTCATTCCTTGAAAACCAGTTGTCTGTAGTTACATTTTTTCTAATGTTATCAATAGGTTCTGTCAACCTTTTTACAACATCTTGTGGTTTGTTGCTTACGGGAAAAGGACCATCTGGCTGAGCTCCAGCATAAATTTCCATACTTTATGTGTAAAACATACAAGCGTCTACCATGGCATAAAAATTTGTTCGGTTTTTGGGGAATGTATTGAATGAAACCACATCTTCCTCGAAATCCTTCTAATTTCTTATCTATTGTGACATTCTCTCCAAGTGAATAGCACTTCTGGCAATTAGAGACAAAAATGTTTCTTATTGGAGCCAAGCGGTCGACTCCTTTTCGTTCTGCTCTTGTGTTTATGTCATCAAACCGTAAAGCTCTTAGTAAAAATAAAAATCTCTTCAAGTTTGTTACTACTTTAAAATCATCCATTCTCCACAGTTCGTCAAGATTAACTCTGTTACCATGATGAGTACCAGCTAAGTAAAGTAAGCCCAAAAGAGCTTTTATTTCTACTCTATCCGTGTCTCTGCTGTCCCTTATACAAGAATAATTAGACCTCACGGAAGAAATAAACTTATCCGTATCTTCAGCGATGATTTCTATCATACTATCAGTAAAGAGGCATTTGCATGCATCCAAAATATATGTTAGATAGTTAGCTTCACTGATGACTCCAGGAACATGAACACATATGTTATGAGGTGCTCATTTAGTTTTCTTAAACGGTTCTTTATGCCGTGTCTAAGAATTGATGACTTTCCTGTTTTTCTTTTGATGAGCTATATACACTTCAGAAGAATTATCATCATTATTTTCCTCTTCAGAATTGCTCGCTGCACTTATCTCAGATTCTGAATCACCTTCTCTTTCTGAAATTCGCTCTTCTTCATCTGTACTGCTTTCATCTAAAGTCATGTCCTCATCGTCATCACTGTCACATAAAAGCATATTTCTTATAATCTCAAGATCCTTTGGGTCGTTCATGTCAAGCATTTTACTTTTATTTGTCATAACTGAAAAGAAAAGAACAAAAATATCATACATGGTCGCGCATATGTGATGCATACAGTGTTTGTATTTTATCATTAAAAGCATGCACACAAATTATATAAAATCATAAAATTGAGATGCAAAAGAATAAAAACTTTCTATAATAAAAAAAGGAAATTAGATGTAACAAAAACTTACTTTAACGGTCGTGCGTATTTCTGGAATACAAATAGTAGATCTGCAGACTCGCATTAACCCTTCGAAATCCAACAGACGACTGAAAGAAGGGCGAATGAAGAGGAGGGAATAGCCAAGTACATGCGGTCATAGCGCCCTCTGGCCTACGAAACAAATGCAAAATTAATATCTAGTGTATCTCACACATACGCGTGCCCGCTGGAAGATTAAAATAGCTGTTACCGAGACATTTTTTCTCATTATGTTGATTATTTCATGTTTTCTTTTGCTTTGCTCTCTTTCCTTTTCCTTTGCATAATTCTATTCATTCTGTCAGATTTCTTACCTTTTTTTTTTTTTTTTGTATATTTGTTTCTTTAGATATGATTTTAGGCATTTTAAATTATCAGTAGTATCTGCATCTTGAGCAAGGGAGCTGGCATCATTGTTTGCTTCTTTGCCTGAATGTGCTTTCTGAAGCAAAATTTTAATTTGGCTGTTTTCTTGGAGATGAAGGATTTCTTGTGCTATTGTAAAAGGTTCTTTTAAGTTTGCTATTACATGTAGTGTAGCAAGAGAATTTAATTGGATTGTGAACTACCTGCCATTATTATTAAGAAAATTTCTGTAGCCTTTTTAATTGCTAAAAATTGCTCTTGAATAGCTATTTTTTGCACACAGGCTTCATTTCCAGGGCATTTTGTGATTTTCAGCATTATGGAAAATACAGTGATTCTTCTTTTTCATCTATTTTTATCCATTTATTTGTATACACTGTTGGATGCATACTGATAGGGTCGTTTCGGAATACTGTGTGCGATTCTGTTACTATTTGCGTTGCTTTTATTGCTCATATTTTGTGTACTTGCCTGTTTATTTCAGAAAGCCTTGACTTCAGTTTATTATGGCAAGCAAGCATTATTTATCAGAGGAAGGATGTACTCACATGGGTAAATGAACCAATTAGTGGCATTGATGAGAGTGGTGATTAATTTTCTAAAGAGGCGGAGAGCAACATTTCTAGTGATTCTGATAGACATCTTATCAGAGATCGAGCTCGCCGAGCACCTGCCTTCCACTTCCCATGAAAGATTTTGTTACTACGTACTGTAAATAGCCTTTCTTGTATTCTTTTATTAAATTTAAAGTTTATTAATGTATTTTGTAAATTAAAACTTTGGAATAATTTCAAAAGCGCTTCCTAAAATTATTTCTCACAGTAAGCAGTTTTTTTTAAAGTATTTTCACGTAAAGTAAAGGAAAAAAAATTTTAAATGCTAATTTGAACATATATGATAGCTTAAGTAATAATATAAAATGATACCAAAAATTATGACATTAGAACTTAAAGCTTTTTTGTGAGATTTTTTTTTCCCCTCTAAAGTTAGCCTTAGCGACACAAACCCCTGTCCTGTGGAACGGCACCTTTTGACTCCCATCCATCCCAAGGGAACATCTTGAACAGAGGCATACCATCTCAAAAGGGTTTAAGTAAGTTTTGATATTAAGAGAATTTCCAGGGTTCTGTGAGTACGGAGAAGCTGGGAATTCAAAGCCATTCTGTTCTCTTGTTGATCCAAATAAGGAAGATCGATTCATGAGCTCTAATGTTTTGGTTTTAAACTCTTCTAGCTCTGATAGAAGATATAAAGTATTTTGGAGCGTACACACAGTGAAGTATTAGAAGTGGTGTGGATTTTTTTTTTTTTTTAATGTTAGAAAAGGCCATTCAAGGGCACAGAGCTATTGCTTCTTCCTTTAGCCCAGATAGCAGCTATGTAATTAATAGTTTTCCCTTACCACGGTGTTTACAGTAGCTTCTAGATATGACAATTTAAATCCCCTACTTTTTCTCATGGAGAGTGCTATTTTTGAAGTTTTTATTTTAGTATCTTGAAGGTGTTCTGTCCAGTTGAGTTTTCAGTGTATTGTAATTCCAGAAATTTCAATTTGTTTATGATCATGATTCTCTTTTCATTAGTTTTTAAGGCTAGTTTTATCTAGCTTTGACCAAGCTTGTGAAATATCACTTTGGTCTTTTCCTTTGAAACTGTTAGTTTTTATTCGTTACATAGTTGGTTGACATTTCAAGACTGTTGTTGATATTATCTTTTGTGTTCTTTCGTTCTGCCAGAGGTGATGAATGTGTCATCATCTGAGAATGCCAGGGCTCTTGTACGATTTGGCCATGATAGAGTTAAAGGTGATCAATACTCAGATAGGAAGACTGGGCAATAAATAAATTGTGGTGTGTTGTCATGAGCAGAATTTAGTTCATGTTCTACCTGTGGCCAGGGAAAAGTGATTGGCAGAAATCCCACTGAATACATATCATTCCTTGCACAGTAGTAACATAAATATAAGCTTCCTCTGTACAAATGCTGAAGTGTAAAAAGGCCAGTTTCCAACATTGCTTTGACTGGTCCTTACAACTCTAATGCTTAACAGAGATGATTTGAGCCAGGCTGTCCTTACTTTTTGAAAAATGGATTTGCTGCTTAAACACTGCATGCTGTCCCATAATATTTTTACATTATATTCATTGGATTATTTTCATAGTTGCATTTCTTGGTTTGCTTAGTTTCAGACAAAGTTTAATACATTTACTGTGCTCAATTTTTGACATTGGTCACATGGTGTTGGATCTAGACTAATGGCTTATCTTATACAAACAAGATACAGGTTATAATTAAAAGTGGCATATTCAAAACACTGTGTAACCAATCATAATCTTAACCAATCATTGGACTTGGGCCAAAATTTATGTAGATGCTATTCAAAGTATTTGGAAAAGAATTCAACAAGGGGGGGTTCAAAATTTTCATTAAGGAATGCTTTGTAAAAAAAAAGAAAGAAACTGCAAATACCATTTTAAGCATTTATAAATTCTCTGCTTTCATTTGTACTGCATTTACGAGCAATATAAATAAAACCAAGAGTAGAACTATCACTTCAAACCTTGAAAGCAAAGAAAAAACATGGATTGATTTACATAAAGCTCGTGGGCTGCATATTCCATGTGTGATTCACATTGTTCAAGCACCGATTATGTCTGTCTGTATAGTGTATTGTAAAGAATTTGCTCAATGTGCCCTGCATCCTGGTTTTTAAAGCAATAAACATCTGGTTATCTATAATGCTTCACAATTGCAGGCATATATGGACTATCATATCTGCTGAGTTATCTCCATGACAAAACACCAAAGCGACAAGGGAATTGTCATCAAATGAATATGGTAGCAAATAAATGAGTAATGACATGCTCATTACTGAAAAGGTGCAAGTAAAATTGTTGTACACAAAGTACATCATATGAAAGTTACTGTTTTGCATAAAAGCAATTGATATTACTCAGTGTTGTTACTGCTGTTGTATTAAAACCAATATTTTCAACATGTTATAGCGGGCTTGAGCAGCTTATTGTCCAAAGGGCCACATTAGTAATTAGAGAAGTATGCCAGGCTGCAAATAAAATAGTGTTTTTAGGTTTTGTTTTTTTTTTTAATCAAGGAAATTTGACTATAACATAGAAATAAAATTTTAACAACTAATGATTTAATGAGATGAATAATACTGTTTTACATCTTTCTCCCATTTTGTTAATTTTAAGAATTAATTACTAGTGGAAATTCTTGAACACCTCATAAGTGATCATTGGTGAGCTTTGGTTATAAAATGTTTTTATTGGAAATCACAATCAAAAATGTTTGCTCATATATGTAGGTTGAACTCAATTTTTCAAATTTGTCTAAATTAAGAGTATTGTAAAATTTACAGATTTGTTCATGATTGTGCTTTCTTTAAATTAGTAACACATTGCTGATTTATAATCTCAAGTTGTGGCTTGCATTGAAAATGGTTCACAGACTAGGGCCAAATCTGTTTGTTTTTTTTTTAAATTGATAAATCTTCATGAACGGTCATCATTAAATGTGTTGATAATTTCTTTACATTATTGGAATTTCCTTTCTGGTCTTTTTAGAAACTTCATGGTTGGAGAGTGGCCTTTCTTTTTTTAATAAATATCATTGGAACTAGTACCAGATTGACTGAAATCTATTTAAACGTTTTACTATATATATTTCCTTATAATAAGTTAAAAGCTAGAGTTAAAGCAAAATCCAGTCCAGTCATTGCCAGTTAATTCTGGAAAATCAATCAATGTGTTCCACTTTTAATTCGGTGAAGAAATTTTCCTAAACTAAGCCACTGAGTTTAACTATGGTAAGGAAGGCCACTTGTACTCAGATTCAGTATCTTGGAAGTAAACTTGTGAACTGATTTATTTCAAACTTATTGATAGTAGTAAATTTAGCGATTTAATAATAATAAAAGTTGCTACATTTTCAACTTTTATTTTTGCAGAATACTGCTGATGTGTAATACAATGAATAGTAGTTAAATTGTAATTGGGATAATTTTCTTTAATGCATTAGAAGTTTTCCCTGCCGAAGTCCACTCCATCAGTTGCTACAGTTATCATTTTGTTTCATGGTACACTCAAGAGCCAAAACATTATGGCCAGCTCTACATTTTGCGATGAATGCGCCTGGATGATGTGGAAGGCACGTGATCAAGTGGTATTTAACTGCTGCTGTAGAGTCTGAAGAATCATTCTTTCACTTACTTCTGTGTGTGACGGGAAAGGCTGCGGACCTAAGTGACTTTGATAGAGGGCAGATTGTAATGGCTTGAAGGCTCAGAACAAGTATTTCCGAAACTGCACGACTCGTGGGTTGTTCGCGATCTACAGTTGTTAGTACGTATGAAAAGTGGATGAATGACGGTGAAACCAGCAGTAGACGACATGGTGTTGGACGTTCACACACTATCAAAGAAAAAGGTCGCCAGAGACTGTCTCGCATGGTGAAGCAAAACCGGAGCCAGACAGTCGAATACAATGCAGGGCCAAGTAGAAAAGTATCGGAGCACACTGTTGGATATGGGGCTGCGTAGCAAATGTCCCACTCGTGTGCCTTTGCTGACCAAGCGTCATCGCCGCCTGCGCTGGGCACGGGAACATCGCAACTGGTCCATGGATCAGTGGGAGAGAGTTGCCTGGTCAGATGAATCACGGTTTGTCATTCATCACGCCGATGGCCGTGTCAGGATACACCGTCTTCCAGGCGAACAGTTGCTCCCTCAATGCACAGTAGGTCATACACAGGCCAGTGGTGGCGGTATTATGCTCTGGGAAGACGTTCTCTTGGGCGTCTCTGGGACCCGTGGTTGTGGTAGAGCAGACCATGAATGCTACAGGGTATCTGAACATCATTGCGGACCAGTTGCACCCTACATGGCCTCTGTTTTTCCAGCTGGAAATGGAATGTTCCAACAGGACAATGCCCCATGTCACAAGGCTACAATTGTGTTGGAGTGGTTCCAGGAACATGATGCTGATTTCCAGTTAATGTCCTGGCCACCTAACTCACTGGATCTCAATCTGATAGAACACATTTGGGATGTCATGGGATGGCAGCTCAGAGGTCAAAGACCACCAGTTCGCAATATCTCGGATTTGTGTGACCATTGCTACAACATCTGGTACAATCTGTCTCCGGCCATCTGTCAAGGACTTGTGGCATCCATGCCTTGGCGGGTTGAAGCTGTATTGCACGCCAAAGGTGGCCCGACTCGTTTATTGGCAGGTGGTCATAATGTTTTGGCTCTTGAGTGTAAATTGTCTTATTAGGAAATTTAAAGTTTTCAGATATATCGGCTCTTCATTGTTTGGTCTTTAAAGATATTCCACTAAAAAGAGCTCTTTAATAATAATATGGTAAATATAGTTTGCATTATTTATATAATAAGTTTCATTATCAGTATTTTTCATAAAGAGTCCCTGTAATGGACATTTTTAAACTAATTTCCCTCTGCAGAATTCTTTATTGCATCTTTCAGTGAGAAATACTTTAATTTAATAGTAATTTGAATGAGTTAATAAAAATTTTTGACCAACATTTTATCTAATATTCTAGGTATCGCTGCACGATTTTAGGGACCTTTAATAAAGGTTCTGTAAAATTGAGGTGCACTAAAGAGTGATGCTAATTTACATTGTTTATAAAACAGTTAAGAGTTATTTCAGATGAAGTGTTACCTTAAATGAATAAACCTCTTAAATGAATTGTTTATCTATGAAGTATGCTCATCTGTTGAATTTGATTATTTACTTAGAAAAAGTCTGGGAGTAGTACTAAGCCACGTCCTAAACCTAGCACATTTAGTGGCACTCCAGGGCTTTTGCCTCCCCCGCCTGGTGGGGTAAAGCTGCCTGCTCCACCAACATCTAGACCTGTAAATCAGAGTGAAGCTCCTCATTCAACACCTCTCTCACAGTCAAATTCTGCAGTTAATTCACAGTCCAGTTCTGCAGCTGATTTGCTTTTGGATCTTGGACTTTCTGCAGAAACAGGAGAGTCAAAACCAGCATCTGCAAACTCATCTGGTGCTGAGCTTTGGGGAGATTTTACAACTGCCACTGGGTAAGGCTAGTTCCTTTTATTTTATTTATGCTGAATTTTAAAGATAGGTGCTGTGAACTTTGTAAATTTCCTGATTTCATAACTTTATTGTTTGAATTCTTTTTTTCCCCTGTAGAGAGACTAGTGCAGTGCAGCAGAAAGACACAACTGCTGGAAACTGGATAGATTTTTAATTGCTTTATGAATATGCTAATTAATTAAAACCTTAAAAATTGTTCTTTCTTCTGTTTGTTTTTTCATGTTGAGTGTATCATTAAAATGTTATGAAAATTTTATTCTGAATAATTTCATGTGTATTCTATTATTGCTGAAATTATCTTTTCAAACAGTAGCAGTTTATTGTATTTGAGTATGTTTAATTGTACTTCAAAGCCCTGTCTAGTATATATATATTAAATATTACATTTTATAATGTTTTAAGACAAATTTTTATTTGTGGTGTTAACTCAGATAGGAGGTTAAAAAAAATGTTTTGATTGTGTATATTAGATTAACTATGGAACGTACATGCGTTTCAATGTGATTCTGTAACCAAATATATGTCATTTATATTTCTTTCATATCAGTTAATTAATACTCTTTAAAATACCAGAAATGACAACATAAAGTATCTGTAATTATAAAAATAAATTAATATAAGTATCTTCTATGTTGATAGAAATGTGTTTAGCCTCTCATTCTCTCTTCTTCCTCCAAAAGTCAAGCTTTTAAGTTTTCGATGGCCTTTTCTCTAGAAACTAGGCTGGGTTTCAAAGGCATTTTGGTGACAACCCTTGTGATAAATTTTATATCATTTGAAGCTGTCTTATTTGAATTTTTGCACATTGTAATTATCAGTGACAATTGAAACAATGATTGTTCAGACTATATTGATCCACACTTGATTTTGTTCATGGAACTACAAAGCATGGAACACTTCTTAACTCTATCCTAAAAGCAAGATATGGGTTTTCTAACATATTAATGCTTTCATATGTTTCATATTTGGTATGTGAATTAGTTCTTCAGTTCATTTATGTACTTAAAAATAGCTATTGTATATCAAAATCCTGTTTTTTAATTTATAAGAAACTTAATGTAATTTGGATTCAGAAAATTTTATAGCTTTTGTGTTAATATTTAAACATATAATGAAACTGAAATTTAATAACTTGGAATTATATTTGTTATATGTATGTATATGTTCAAAACTATGTTGATGCTATGAGAATAAATATATTGAGTATACTTGTCTCTTCACAGTGACATTAAAAAGAAAACATGAACTGTTAATTATGGCGAAGCATTTAAGAGCTGTCGCTCTTTAAAAATAGAAAAGCGATTTTGAATTTTATAATAGTAAAGAATGGTTCTGTAAAATAGTGAGGGTTATAAAAATAATTTATGGACCTTTTTTTTTAAAAAAATAACAAAAATGAGATTGCCATTGGCTCATTTCAGTAATTTGTATTCTTGTGTATTTCATTTATCTGTATTATCAGCAGATCTTGTTTTGAGTAGCAGTTAAATATATTTGTTTTATGTTTTTTTTTGAAATAATACCTAGCTTTTCCTTGAAAGAATATGATTTTTAACTGCATGTATTTAATAAGTCTTATGGTCCTGCATTGTTCATTACAGTGACACATTATTTCTTTTACCTGATTGTGCCTTTTTAATCAGGTAAAATATTAAGTTCCTCGGTCATAAGGTATGTATTTTGTTACATATGTTGTTGAAATACAATTTAAATATGCCACTTTATCATATAAATGTTAGTCCTAGAACTTATTTATTCTATTGTGATAGGTATACCCTTGAAAGTTATCCAAATGCTTATGTTTTGAACTGTTTTATAAATAGAATTAACATGAATAACATTTGTGTGTTCCAATATTTATTTAGGTTTTCCTTTTTTCATATATGTCTATATTTTAATGTTTTTGCTTCAAATGGTTTTTTGTTTTTGAAAATGTTTTCATTTTTCTGATGAAATCACTTATGTCTCATTTTTGTTTGAATTTTGCAAAACCATTCCATTTTAAATGTACTTACTCTGTAGAAAACTTGTTTTTTTCATGACAGAAGTTTTCTGGATTTTTAGCATTTGAATTATAAAACTGTTAATGTAGTGTTTGTTATCAAAAGAATGTTGTTATATTGTAATTCAGAGTTTAAGTTCTGTTACTAAGACAATCTCATTTTGAGTATAAGTGTTAAATGTTATTTTTTCATATATTTTATCAACTGTTTTATGAATGAAACTCATCATGGATTTCTTACTAGGACTAAAATTGTCCTGAGCTATAATAGTTGCCATAGTGTATAAATATTTAATTGGAGGTTTTCATTCATTTAATAGTAGTACCATAATTTTTTTAGACTTATAAGTAAACAAACTAATTACATTTTCCTGAGACAGTGGTGTAATATTTCCTTTAGTGATTTCTGTGTCTGTTTTTAAGTTGGCATCACTAAATGTATATTCATTACTGTATTTTCTTTCTTCCCCCCCCCATTTTTAAACTATTTAAAATGCATCTTTTGACCTTTTACTACCAAAAAAACTACTTCCTGTTATTGTGAATTCAAAGAATATGTTTTGCTTTTTTGCCCCTGTTCGTGTTTACTTTATCAGATGTTTTCCTATTTAAATTGCCACTAACTGGATTAGGAAAAGCCCATTAGAAATTTTTAAGTATATGGGATGGGCAGAGAAGCGTATAAAAATATTTCTGTTGTGAATGTGCAGTAAGAATGGTATAATCATTATATATTAATGCAAAGTTATAATAAAATAAGTCTCTAAATTGAATGTCTAGGGCAGTGATTCCTTTGCATCTTTTGATGGCGCTGTCAAGTATTAACTATTTTGTTATAGTTCCGTAAAAAATTAGTATTATAAATGTTATTGTTGAACTCATGTTATAATGACGATGTACGATTGACGGAGAAGAAAATTTTATGAATTGGTGGTTGTGTGTAATCTTACTCAAATAGCCAGGGGGAGTTAGTTACCACCTATTCCATTGAGATTTAACTGGAATTCGTTTGCAATATAGTTATTGCCTTAGATACAGTTTAAATACTCAAATAATTAACATTTTGTTAATGCAAAATTTATATTTTGAAATTTCTTTCATTTAACCCACATAAGCACAAAAAAGAATGCATTTATAATTTGTATGAGTTGTACTCGGTCTTTTTTTTTAAAAAAATTCATTCCTTCTATATTATATTTGCTGATTCCTGAATGTGTATTTATGTAAATTTCGCAGCCTTCCTATTATGTATTTTTTACCTTTTTAATGCATGTGGTTTTATTTTTCCATGTCTTCACCAGAAGCTTCCTTTGCATTAATGTGCTGAGATTTTAGTGAGTTTCAAATGAAACGTGTGTACCGTTGCTTTCCTAAGTTTCTTCTGCAAACTTCAAAAGCAAATTTGGCATTCTTTTTGCGTTTTTCATGGAAGTTTTTTATTCCATACTCTTTTTGCTTCCTCAATGATTAAAAATCAGTACTCGTTTTTCTTTCTTTATAAAGAATTTAGCAGACCAGAAATTTGTGAAATCAAAATCTTAATTTCTGCCAGAACTCTGCCAGATTTTAATGCAATCATTGTATAAAACTTATTTCAAGCCGAATAGAAATTTAGGGTTGTGTGTAAGGATTAAAATAAAATCATTGGAAAAATTTATTAGTTTCTCTTTTGCAGAATATATTTATACACTGGCTTTTCTGGCCATGTGTTATATGAGGAACAAATATTGAAATAAGGTGAATGTTTCTCAAGTGAAGTACACATGTTAGAAATACTGAATCAAATGTTTCTGGTCTAATAGCAGTAAATGTATTTTGTATTTCAATGAAAAAGTATTGTAATTGCAGTATTTTTAAGTGTTAGTTTTTGCCAAGATAAAACTTGACATTTTAATAATTTATGTTGTGAAATAAAATATCTAGGAATGAAAATATTTTCATACTTTATACTAACCAAGAATATAAGTGCAATGGTTGGGGATTTATCAAAGTGTACAGTATATGACAGGAAATCATGAAAATCGAATTTTAAAAGTGGCTGCTGTGCACATTGTATATGTGTACCATCGAAAATTAATTAAGTTTTAGAATCTATGTGCTCTTTTGCAGACCTTAAAATTTCTAGTTTAACATGAATTGTTAAAAAGCGAGCATTTAATTGCAGGTAACTAGGGCATAAATAAAATTTTCAGATTGGTATGGGAAAAGAAGAAAAATGGATAAACATTTCACTTCCGGAAGGGATAAAAGAATATGAACCTTATGCTTATGTATAACTTCCAGAAAGGCCCAGTTTTAATATGGTGTAAAATCAGAGTAAATTTGATTAAAAATTGTTAGAAATTCATTGAAGAAATTGCATTTAAATTTGTCTTTAGAAAAGAGAGATTATGTATTTCTCAGAAAAATTGCAAATTTCATGTTGTTTAAGAAGGTCATTAAAAAGCAATTTTGACCAATTCATGGGTCATTTTGTGAAAAAATCACATTGGGCTACTGAAATATCTGGCCGGATTGTTATAGTTTGTTATATTCAGATGGGTCTTAACATCAAGTGTTATACTAACAAGAATCAGTTGTATAAAGTATGTTTTAAATTTTTGTTGATAGCTTATGACTAATGATGCCTACTGATAGAAGTTCAGATGTAATTTCCAAATGCGGATTTGTTGGGGTAAAATTTTCAAAGACTAGTATATGGATTAAACAGAGAAAGTAGTTTTCATATGGTTCTTTAATAAACCGTTTGTATAACTAATTATTAAAAAATATATAGTAAATCCTTTGTGCTGTATTGAGGTATTTGAAGCAATTACTTTCTTTCATTAAACTTTTAATTTCTGTTTGTGTTTAACCAATTTTCACCTGGAAGTTCCACTGTAAATTTAATTTGCATCTATTAACATGTATATACAGGTTTAATAAAATACAATATCTCTGATAAATATAACTAGAAAATGCATTAGGTGATAAATATTCATTGTAATAAGATGTGTGTGTGTGTATATATATATATATAATATCTATAATTTCTACACATGTGTGTTTATATTTTCATGAGTCATTATTTTAACTGCACGTTGATTTGTGATATTTTCCATTTTGACACTGTTTAGATCAAGGTAATAGAGAGATGTATTAATATTTTATTATCTTAATGTGCATGCTATATTTAAGTGACCTTTATGCTATACTAATCTGAAATAAGTAATAAAAAGTATGAAATTGAAAATATTTTGATGTGATCCTGTACTTAAAAAATTCATTCGTATCTTAAATAGTTTAAGCTGTGGAATTCTATATTGTTTCATACAGAAACCATCATTTTATTACCTCATTTTTTATGTTTTGTTTCATTTTTCTTTTGAAAAGAAGCAAAAGTTTTGTTATATGTTGATTTCATTCATTCCTTTGCTTTTATTTATTTTTATGCACTTTTGTATATTGATATTATTACTTTTTAATGAAGATACCAATTCCGAACGTGTTTCCTGTATAACATTATTGTATTTCACAGAATATTATTAAACGTGATTATTGTCTTGTGTTAAAAATTGCTAATAAAATCTTCCAAAAGTTTTGCTACGAAATTTTTAAATGTTACTTTTAATGTTTCAAAGCCTGCGTATATGCAGATATAATTTGATGTTGTTTGGAACATACATTTAATCTCAACTTGAAAACATTTGGTTAACTTTCAATGTCTGAATCTTTAAATTTTAACGTATTATAATTTCAAACTGATAAATTTTGGAATTTATATTTTGGCCATAGACATTAAATTTTCAAAAAAAGTTTCACTTAATATTTAGTATGCGTATTTTTTCCATTGTGTATTTGTTTTCTGGTGTTTTGCAAAAGTCAGTCTTAATTCAGCAGAATTTTCATTGTATTTATTTTACTGTAGTTTCCACTTTTCCCCAGCATTTAATATATGGATTTAGAGCACTTTACTGGTCCTTTATTGTATTTTTCTGCTAGTCATATCATATATTTTATACGTTATTATTTTAATACAATTACTAACGACAGGAGCCAAACTGGTGTCACACAGCAATTTTGGTTTTCACATTATAAAAGTTTGAATCTTTCTTTAGTACCTGTAAAATTTTTATAGAACAATAAAAAAGTGTCTTTATTTCTGTTTTTGACTTCATGTGTTTTCATTTTTAGACACAGTAACTGAAATCCTCTCTTAGGGGGATGCTGAATGAATCTGTAAACTTAATTATTCAGTAGAACTGTGGAAAATGTGCAGAAATAGATATGTATGATCTCCAACAATGATGTCGTGTATAGTGCCAGCAGTCTAGCTTCTTTGTTGTATATTTTTTTATTGTCTCTTGGGGCAAAAAAGTTATAACAGTGCTTTTTCAAATTGGTACTTCTTCAAACTCTAGCCGTTTGACTTGATCAAAACATGAAAGATTTCTATTTCGAGAACTTCACAGAAAGTGCTATTATTATTTTAAAGGTAATAAATAACTTTTGTTTCTTTTTTTTAGTATGACAGTGGCATATACTGTATTTCCAAGTATATAAGTGCTGAGAGTGCATTTTTCCTTCAAAAATTTATCCAAAACCCGTATTTAAGCTGGAAAGAAAAAAATCCTGAAACATTTCACCATGAAGCAGAAAGGTGCCGAGCAGGTAATAGTCGTGGATTATTTTACAATAAAATCACTGTGAGGTAAGATGCCAAAGACAGTAGTTTTAAATTTGGTAAGCCTGTCTGAAGCTTGCACATTATTTCTATTCATTTGCTGTCTTGTGGATGATCTGTGCTAGTCTTATTTTCTGTGTCATTTTATTTTTATCTGAAAAATGAGTGGAAAGAGAAATTCTTATACAGCAAATATCAAACTGCAGGTGATTACATTTGATGAAAATTCTAACAACAGTATGGCTGCTGAAATATAAACTTATAGATAAAGAAGAAGCTTATATATAAAGAAGGGCAACTTCGTCCTAGCTAAGGAGAAGTACCTGTGTTTTGTATGAGATTACTGGATGCATATATAAGTTGACCCCCATAATTTAGCTTTAGAAAAAGTTCCAAGAATTCTTGCTTTATGCATGTAATTATGCAGTATATGCTGATGAATTCCTTAACTATGGGCATGAAATATTAAGGTAAATTTTTCACTCACTACAAAATGTTTATGTTAAAGGGAGAATTGAATCAAATACTAGTTTTAAGTTAAAGTATGATATCTAAACTATTATATTTTTGTAAACTTCAAAAAGTATACTGAATTATACATTTTTGGAGACCTGACTGTAAGGATGACTTAAATTTCTTTTAATGTAATGTAAAGCTTTCTGAAGTGTATGTTAATATTTCTTGATTTTTGTATAAATTATCCAGTTTGAATTGTATAGGGTGAGTGTAAAAACAGTTGCTACTTTCAGGTTTGTTTAGTTGATTATGGCTAAGCACATAAAGGCTATCTGTCTAAAGGGAGAGATACTTTCATGGAAAGCTTTCTGAGGGAAATTGGCTCATAGCCATGGTACACTTGGGGAAAACAACAAAAGTGCACGTCTAGACAGCCTATTTGCCAGGAACTAAACTGCTGGTGTTCAGCAACTTTACTGCTCAAACGCTGCTTTCAAAGTGTCATAAATTATAGATATCGGGATATTTTGTTGAAAGCCCAGTGAACTCAAAATATTTTTTAATAATAACTAATTCTGGCTTTGAAAATGGCGTTTACCACACATCAAAGAAGCGGTGCATTCTAGAACTTGCCGAAACGCACAGTATTATGATATGCAGCTTTCTGAATGCCAGACTAACGCATAGAACAAGCTGGACGCAGTATGATCAGCATTCTTGCAAGTGGCTACCACACTTAAGCTTTTACTTTTGGTGATTCATGAAGGGCAAGATGTGTATTCTTCTACTACTCACAATCCTGAATGATCTTAATGATTGCATCCATGCACCTGCACACACTGGCCAATGAATTGGAAACCTTTCAGATTTTCATTTGAATGCGTGCTAGGGATGAAGTATGCAAATTTTTTTATGACATGGGTAACACATGGTTAGAATGATAGTATAAGTAAGATGTAAGAGTGCTTTTCATGATGAATGAAGTAAAATGGGAAAAATGACAGATCTTTCACCATTTGAAAAAGCGCTTGTTCTTGGTGCCCGTTTAGCAGGGACTTCGATTTCGAAGACAAAGTTGGAATCGGAACCTACAGTCTTTCTCTAGTAAATGCAACTGTGGTTCAAGCACAGTTTTCCAAGAGACTGATTGGCAGCGTCTCCTACAAATTGTACGACAGAACAGAGACTCTACTGTGCTTCAACTGACACAGATCATCAACCAAGGTTCATCCCAACAAGTTTCATCTCAAACCTCACACAGAGGATAGGAATGCATAGTCAGGTGCCTGTTAGAAAACCACTTATATCTGCCGAACATGCAAGAATTTGTTTGCAGTGGGGTCAGGAAAGAAAACACTGGACATCTGAGGATTGGAAATGGGCAATGTGGTTGGATGAATCATGCTAAACCTTATTTTGCACTGATGGAAGACATCGAATTTGGCGAAAACCCCATCCATCCATCTTGCCTTACTCGCACTGTGCAAGAGTCTGGTGGTAGTATCATGCTATGGGGATGTTCTGCTGGCATGGAAGTGGTGTCCTGGTGTTCTTTGAGGGTAAGACATGAGATACCTAGATATACTGGCAGATCAAGTGCACCCTGCAATGTTTCATTTTTACCCTGATGGTGATGGATACTTCATGCAATTACACATCGTGCCAGAATAAAGTTCATAATTGATGTGTTAAGTGTTCATAATTGATTTGCTGAACATCAGTCTGACTTCCAACACCTTCTTTAGCCACCACATAACCCGGATCTTAACCCCATAGAAAATGTATGGGATATGGTGGAAAGATGCATCCGACAGCACTCTCCTCTTCCAATTTAGAAGATCTAGCTATCCGTGCAAAAGGTGATCCAATAAAATATTGATCTTAGGTTTCTAATTCGTTGGCCAGTGTGTGTATATTATACTAGATGCTAGGATGCAGCAGATCAGGTTGTGTGATTGAAACTAGAGTACTCTCTCAGTGCATACTACACAATGCATTACAGGTTTCACACATGTCGAGTACTTGTGATTCTAATCAATGTCACCACAGAATTTTTCAGTTTAAATAACTATTGTAAAAGTGTCGGTATTGTGGTCCTTTTGATATTAAAATTATGTCCTTTCAATATCAGAGATTGGTTTTGTTCTCATCCTGTATAATGAGAAAATGATCAAGTAAGACTCTGTCAAAATTACTTTCACTTGCATGGACTGATATATCCCTCAAAAATCTCTTCCTCTCTATGCTGGATTCTATAGTAGGAGTTATTGCCATTTAGAATGTCTGCACAATATGGCCAATTTCTCAACACTCCACATGTCAAAATGAACTCATTATAACCGTGAGCTATCTATATAATAAATGTGGTTTATTAGCTCTTGTCTTTAGTAGTGTTGTTCTCAAAATGGAGAACAGTTTGTGTGTACATCAAGAAAACATGCCAAACAAAGTGCCAATAATGAAGAATGGAAATAAGGGCCTTCTAATGCATTTAATTTCTTTATACATCTCATAATTAACTCATGATTTAGATTATGAAATGAAAATAGTAATTCTTGAATAGTAGGAAGTTATTTGTCAGAACATTCCCATTAAAAAGCTCATGAAGCAAAATGTGTCCCACTGTCATGTTTGTCTCATATATAAAAAGTCTTTAACTAAATGTTGTATAAACATTAAGTAGTAATAATAATTTTGCAAAAAAATTAAGATTTACCTATTATGTGAAAAAAATTATATATATATTCAAATAGCACATCTGTCTTATTATGGGCAGTGAACCTCTGGAACATTGGTTCTGAGTCAGGATATGCTTCCTTAGGAAGCATACGCTTTTAGGAGCCATGTGAATGGTGTACTGCTTTATAGAGCCGTAGAAATATTTTACTTTGTTCTCCTGATGTAATTCTTATGTCACGTAATATTAATTAAAAGATTTAAAAACATTAAATCTTTTGAATAGTTTATATACTTTATATTTATTCAGATATTTATTATTTTAAGCATAGTAATATCAAACTACGGCTAGGAATTGACTCGATCCTTCATTCTTCATCTCGAATGCTGGCTGCATGGGCGTTTTCTTGGTTTTCCCCATGTGTAACGTGTATACGAGCCAGTTTCCCTTAGAAAGACCTCCACGAAGGCATCCCTCCCTTTAGGCAGATAGCCCTCATGTGCTTTGCCATAATTGAATAACGTAACCTAACCATCATCTCGAATGCTTAAATAAGAGGCAAAATCGAGAAAATTCTTGACCGTAACGACACACACACACACACACATATATATATCTCTAATAATTTCAATCAAATAAAATAGAGGCACCAAAAGAAGAATAACTTATTTCAGGATTCAAATCTCGCGTTTTTTGCCTAAAAATCCTCACTGTTATTTATAAGCTTCGTTAGTCTTTGATTCAAGGCTTAATTCAGCCCAGAATCGAATAATGTATCATTTATGAGAGACTAAATTCCCTCTCAGATACTGGAAGGTTTCTAAGGTACGTTACCTACTATTCGAAAGTCCACCGAAATCATTGATACTGATATCTTGTTCTCCTTTTTACTTGCGGGGGTCAAATAATTAAATAATATACTGCTCTACAACTGAATCGTAACTACCTACGTTATCTTCATATTATTAAATGCAGTAAACTGTTGATTAACCGGGCCTTGTCTAAAAAGTTAAAATCCTGGTTTGTTTATTGCGGAACGAGAGAAAAAAAATACTATCAGAATAAAACAAAATTTCTATGGAAAATACACAAAGAAAGGATAAGAAAACGCGTATGATAACGGAGTGAGAGTAGGTGAAGTCATAACATTTACGAACTGTTTTCATCCACACCAGTGCGTAATATAATTGTATATGATACAGAATATATGAATAGTGTCAAATCATCCGTAAAAAGAAATTGCAAACAACTGTTAAACTAAGTGTGCAGACATTAATTTTCTGTTTCACAATGACTATCGAAATACAAGAACAATGTAAACAAAAACATTGTTCTTTTTGTTTTGAAATATTTTCTGGTCTAAAATACTAATTTAATTTACATAACCAAGCGATTTATTTTTTCATTAAACTTCTGCTTAGAATTGCGGGTAAGTTATTATTATTTATAATATGGGTTATGTTTCCATGTATTTTTTTCAACTGCTCTCGCGTTAATTGTAGACGTTATCCCAGTTAAGCAGGAGTCTAGCGTATTACATGAATTAAGAGTTGATGTTATATAATTACAGGAAGAGATCAGTTTAGAAGTATTGTGTATATTGCAATGCTTGAGATGTTTCTAAATTGAATTAAATTAATGGAGTTTCGAAACACCCTGCTTTTAATATAGTTTTAGTAGGGCTATAAGGAAGCTTGATCATTTATGTTAAAAACCTGGATTTGGAAATTTTCGTAGTGAAAAATGAAAAAATAAAGCAGTATGAAACGAAACAAAAACTTGTTTCTACCGTATACAAACGTAATTTGTTGAAGTATCTTAAAAGAGGATTTAAATACTTAAAATGAATAAGGAGAAACTCACAAAAGACTACTAATTTTTATTTGTAACTGAGACATAATTTTTAGCTTTTAAATGTGCCATATGTTGTTCATGAAAAATCATGTATTAAAGTTAAATTTTAATCATCTAAATATTTACTAAATGCGTATTTTTTGCATTTACACTAAAAAACGGTTTAATGGCATAAAATTGATGTTTTAAGGTTATAGTTGTTTAGCTACTGAGTTTTAAATTTGATGTGCATTTTAGCTATTAAATTTTCAGATAATATGAATGTGTTTATATGAAATATATTTTCCTACGATGTTGTCTGTCGATGATGCAAAAGATCTTTCATCCATTTTACCCTCATGACTAACCTAAGTGCATGTAACATCAAAGGAAATGATTACTATCAAAAATAAAGGAAAATATTATTATCAATAAATTTTTTCCATAAAAAGTAAAATTAATAGATTTCATTTCTGTAACAAAGAAATTTTCTTCATGTTATGCCCAGGTTTTATGCAAAATATGCATGTAATTTTCAAAAATATAGAATACACAAAACACAGAAATATACAAAAACTAAGCCATCGTTCGATATGTGGTTTGCGGTGAAAGAAAAAATAATTCTTTTTGAAACTTTTGAGATAAAAAAAAAACTTATTTAGCTCAAATTGTTGTATGGAAGCTCAAGAGACGGGGCTGGCGAATCCCTCCGTTCAAAATGACAAATATGCAGCAAAAAAAAGATGCTTAGCTGAAATAAAATCTCCTTTAATTATGGAAAAAGGCATTGGAAAACGTCCGAACGACATCTAGAAGTGTCTTCATAATTTATACTTTGGAGCAGAAATTTCAAGTCACAAGAGGTGTCCAACATTTGAAAAATTAGAACTGCTTGTCGACATTGGCTGAAGTCTTTTGAACAAATTACAAAACTATGTTGCCGGATTTCAAGAAAATCCGTAAGAATCGCTGCATAAGAATTTAATTTAGCAAAGTTTGAGCATTCCACATGAAATTAAATATGAACCTGTATTAAAGTTTATTAAATGTGTAAACTTTTGTGTTAATTTTCGGAATAAAAAATATTTCTAATTATCCTTCCTTTTATTACAAATCGCATTTCTACACATTGTTTTTTCAGGAGAGGGGGATAAGTTTAGATTAGTGAGATTCCAGAGTGATTCCATTTAATGGTCGAATCCATGACCCTCTTAACAGGGCTCAATAATAAGTTAATGTTTTTGCCTTGAAAACTCAATCGAATAATGTTACTATGAAAACAAAACTGCTAGGTGTTCCGATGCCTTATTTTTTAACTACGAAGTGCGTGCCGCACGATCGCAAACGAGGAGATTAAAACGTTTGCTTCCTGTACAGCGTCATAATTGAGCAAATCGGCATTTTTTGCTATGGAAGTAGAGAAATCTGCACACAAAAACAGACTGGTGTATATTGAAGTTGAGATGGCGATTGGTTTCCCAGCCGCAAGACTTGTCTTGAAAATCTCTGCGGAAAATGCCATGCGCAGATTTCACATTAATATCTGGGTGCAAATAAAATATTTGTAATAATAATATTACAAATTTTGGACAACTGTTTCCCAAGATACGTATATTCAATTAAGTATATCGTCAGTCAGAAGAGATTTGGGAACCACTTAACCAAGGAAAAAGCCATCAGAGTGACGCCGGACCGTCCTAAATGTGCGGCATGTTTATAAGGGGTTTGTCCTTGGCTTGAATCCGGGAAACCTCTTTAATGATGGGTATAATTATGCAATTATTACTCAGCTTGCTTTTTTGAATTAATTCGCTAAAGATTTGAAGAATTTGAAATCATGGAACCTAGGCAAAGCCACTTCTCCTGCATAGTGGTATAATACTATTGTGCCAACTTTGAAATACTGTTATTCAAGTAGTTTATTTCTGAATATTGATGCCTGTCCTTTTGCGTTGGCTAAAAATAGACCAAAATAATATTCAAATCATACATATAACAGTAGAACTCAGTCAGTTTTGGTGCAGTTATGACATTAATGCGGTTTGCACATTTAAAATTTTTTATTCCCCAAAATTTAAAAAAAAAAGTGTTGTACTTTGAAAAAATAAAAGGCTTCCCAGAATCGATATTTTTTATTTATGAGTAATTTTTATTCCTGCAAATATATGAACACAATATATATATATATATATATATGATCATTTATTATATATATGATATAAAAATCTAAGTTAAATGTATAACCAAGTTATAAAAACTAATTTTATTCAAATTATGATTTAGTCATTCAAATTTCTTTTAACTTTTTCTAAATCATTTATCATTGTTTGTATTTTGAGAAAGTTTAAATATTTAAAGCATGAAAGTAAATGATTTTTGAAAACACAATTAAAATTAATCAAAATATAAATGTGTGACTTTTATATTTTATATTATAGAGAAACGCATTTTATAGGACATCTTGATGTTTGTTGTCGGAAGAACGTCCTCTGGAGAGTCTTATCTGAATTTGTTCAATTAGATATGTCATTAACTGTTTCATTTATTTTTTATTCTTTCATGCATTACCTGCAGTAATTTTTAGCAGAAGGTTTTAAACAATTTTCTTTCCCTCCTCCTTTTCTCACAATAATATCATATTTTATTCAATTGAGTACATTCTTTATTATTATTCATTATTTTTCTTTGTTTTTTAAAATTAATCCTGCAGCATATTTATTTATTTGTTTAATTAAATTTATTTTTATACATATGTTATTTTCATATAATTTTCTGATTATCAATTTATTCAAGATATTTTTTGCCTCAAGTAGTTTTGCTAAGTCTGTTCAATTTGCTTTTCGGTAGAGCGAATAATTATTTCTTACTCCTCTAGTATTATTAACCTATTAGGTTGCTACCCTTCTCTTTCATCATCCATCAGCCACCGGGTGGATAAGACTGGTATTTTGTATTGAGCTCGATTTTCAGGTAAGCAACAGAAAAAGTAGGATATGTGACTTTCCCGATGTGGATTTTCCCTTGTGTATTCAGAATTCGAGTTAAGTTTTCCTTAGAAAGCCCTATCCTGAAGCATTTTTTGTAAGACAAATTGTCCTTAAATGCTATGTATAATTAATTAATGAACATTTCCATTTCCTATTATTATTGAAAAGATATACTTGATCTTTTTCAGTGAGATCTTTAATGAATCAACCTCTTAGTTACTTTTGTCAATGTGTTATTGGGATGAATCTTAGTAGTTTTTCTTATTCAGAAATTACCTTACTTGCATAACGGTATCCTGGGATAAAGGTTCTTGTATTTTGATGAGGGTTGTGCATTTCAAGTCAAATACTGGTCCTCGTAATAGGAGTATCAGTACTCGAATAGCTTGGTTACATTTAAAGAGGCGACGAATGCAGTACTGCTTGGCGGTATGCAGGAAACGGGTTGCACTGTTATGACTCGGAATAGTTCATTTATTCAAAAATATCCCCGAAATGAGAGGTATTAATAGAAATAAAGTAGTTGGTCCATGGAAGTGAATGCCTGTTCAGGATGAGTTTATGAACCTGTCTATGTATTAAGAAATGTTTTCTTTATCCACTTGCCGACTGACCATTGAAAGGTTGCTTTGGTTTATTTAATTATGGCGAAGCATGTAGGGCTATCTGCCTAAAGTGGAAGGATGCCTTCGTGGAGATCTTTTTAAGGGAAACTGGCTCGTATACACATTACACATTGGGAAAACCACAAAAACGTCCATGAAGCCAGCCCATTCGCCAGGATTGACCATTGAAGAGCAATCAGGAATGTGCTCATGCAGTACCAAAAAATATTTGTAGAACCTGAACTCAAATACCTCGTAGACCAGATAAAAAAAGCTCCCATTCATAGTTAAAAACTGGAATGACATAAAACTAGGTTTAAATGGTCAAAACAGCATGTCAGTTGGTCTCCAAAATAATGAGAAAATGTTATTTTCTCAGATAAATCGAAATATTTTTGACATGAATCAGCCAGAAAACTGCTAGCGTGAACAAACTTGAAGGAAAAAAGTTTTCTGTCTTCTGTCTTGTCTGTATCCTTAGCTTCAGTGACGGCAAATAAATTTGCTACCACTGCCATAAAAGACGTTGTGAAATTTCTCTCTATGAGTCAATAAATCTATATGTAAACACTAGGAGAGACTGTTTGCGAGTTTTAGTGGTATATCCACAGTATAAAACTTCACTCATTAGATAGAAACAACAGAACTTCCCTCATTTCTTCCTAGAAGGAAGTGCTGTTCCTTTGCAAGGTCTCACTGCCTAAACACAGCTGGTAGAGCACAACTGGTATGAAATTCAGAATCACAAATAGACTGATGGCAGATGAAAGGCGCTACCTTATTTTCTCTCTCCTCCCAAAAAATATTACAGCTTTGGAAAATAAATTTGTTTCCTGTCGAATGCCAACAGCATGTTTTATTATTGATTACTAGTTTTCTTTGCGGAATAACCTCTCCCCTCGAAGAATTCGAAATTAGAAGTAGGGAACTGATTTCATTTTAACGTAAGCAAGGCCGGCGTCGAAGCCGGTCTTGCCGCATCGGGCAGCAGAATATTTAGAATTTGAGAAGGAACCGGATGCAGAACTCCAGAATGGCAGACTGCACCGGGAAGGAAAAGTTTAGCACTTGGCTTGAATGTGAAACTAATGATAGCAGCACGATTATGGACCTTCTGAAGAAACTTTGACTGGATTAATTTTAAAATGCATGGTTCAAAGCATAGAAATACATAGAATTGATTAGAATGGATAAATACAGTTTTCAAACTAGATTTTAGTTTCATCTTTCTTTTTAATCGCAACATATACCCTTTTATATTGATAACTGCGTTTCTTACTGTATAGTGTTCAGAGTGAGAGTAAAACGAGTAATGTTTCGAAACTTTAAAGAGATTAAAATATTTGTTTGTCAATGTAATAGTAACATGATTAAATAATTAATGATTTTTTTAAATGTCTTTATCCTGCTTAACTTTGTTGTTTCTTTAGGTATAGCGAATCCTTTCTGTAGTGTAGTGACATGAAATTTAATAGCTAAGTAGCATGCACGTGAATGATGAAATGCAAACAAAAAATTCGTACGTTTCTTTAATCTTGTAATAATTCTTTTTTTTTTAAATTTCTTTTCATTTTTTAGTCATTTATAATTGAAAAAGGAAGGGAAAGTAACTTAATTTTTCAATCATGCATACGTTGTTTATATACTGTTTTTCACAATCTACATGTGGGCCTGATATTCTTTATAACATTTTTGTATGTTTTTATGCTTCTTATTTCAGGAATTAAGCCTTGGCTTCATGCATATATCTCATCATAAAGGGTCGACTGAATATTTCTTGAACTGTTGATTGCAAACCCGTGGTTAAAATTTAGAAATTATTCATGCAAGCCTTTCAGACTGCTATGACGTGACACCTTTTAGAATTACAAAAAATGTACACAATTTAAAATTTTACAGGGACCTCTATGAAATTCCAGTGTGTAAAATTTTCCTTGTCCTACTGAAAGTTCTCTGGAAGGGGGAGAATGTTCAGTACTATGCAAAACTGCGCGAAAAATGGCAAAATTATGACTTCTGCAACTTTCGTTCGAAATGGAGCCTCGAGTTTTTTAAGATCACATAAAATTGAATTATATTACACAGAAATTTTCTTTTCCTCCCCCCCTTTTCAAAAGTTTCTACATATAGGAATGTAAAGCCCTAATTTGTGCTTTCATGCATTTAAGGCATTTTTTCAAAACTTTTCATTCAAAAACGCATACACTTTGTTACATGTATGTATGTATGTATGTTTGTATATCTTCTCTTTCCAAATTTTTATTGCATATCTCGGGTAATTTTGATCATACGATGCCGAAAGTTACGAATAACACTTCTCTTATTAATAAAGAAGACTATATAAGCATTTAAGTATCCTATACGTTTATTAAAAGCTTAGGGGGTCTGCAGTCAGCTGTTCAAGAGATATTTAGTTGCATAATCGCTTTTGTGTGTGTGTGTATGTAATGCGTACATACGAGAATACATCGCTGTTACGAATTAGTTCTTTTCTAAGAGTAATTCGTAAAGAAAGGCATAATTCGAATTTTGCCTCTGACAGTAATAAAACCGACAAGCAAACTTCGAAATGCGCTAAGCCATGGCAATATTAGCTACCAGAGAAGGTAACTTTTGCGTCAAGTAAAAAAAGTGGTTACAGTTTTCAATGCCTTGGGGAAAAGACTTCCAGAAAATGATTGATTTCATAGTTCATAGTTTCACTGCGTTCTCGAAATGTCGGTGTTCATTAAGTCATATTATGTATATATGCAGCTAAAAGCGAAATTATTTTCTTATTAAAAAACACAGCTGAAAACTCGCTGAATTTTTCGAAGTAGTTATTCGAAAATCCTTTCCTAAATCTAAATGCAAATTTTAATCAGTCTTTTAGATCTGAACACAAATGATTAAGATCCTTTTATAATAGAAAGGTGTGAAACCTTTCAGTTCTGCTAGGCAAGTGGGTTCCCGCCCCCTCTCTTTTCAAAGTTGCTTAGGGGGAAATATCTCATTGCATGGGTTTTCAATCCGCCTGAAATAGAATTTCCCCGGATCGATCCCATGCGTCTTCACTTATTTATTGCTGTCGAAGCTAGAGCCTATATACGCCTAGTTTCGCCCCTATTTTTATTGTTGCTGCCGTACGAGAACGTGTCCTCAAAGTGATTTCAATGGCCCCAGAATTTAACGATTAGTGTCGTTACGTTTTTTTCTAGCTCTTCATAGCCTTGCAATAAATGCTATAACTTTGATACATATATATGGCTTCCGAAGGTGGCACACCATTGACGTTTCATAAATGATAGCTTTGAAAAAAGAAATTTGGGAAAATTATGTATAAAATTTGACATATGGAGTAGAATTGTGTGGTATATCTATATTTAGCCTTAAATAGCCGAAGTGGTAGAAAAGAAAATCAGTCTGCAACTAATTAAAAAATACATAATGTAGTAGATTCACGTAAGGCAAATACAGTCGATTCGCATAATGACGATCTTTTAGGAACGGGCGAAGAAAGAAGGTATATCAAATGGGCATTTTATCGAATGGTAGAATACGCTTATCGAAGAATAGTTGAAACTTATATACGTCATAATATCGGAATACGTCATAATATAGGAATAGGTCGTTATATCGAAGTTGAGGCTTACAAAATATGAAGTATTTAAAATAAATTTTATATAAATATGGCCTGAGTACTAAATTATGAGGATTCCCCCAATATGGGAATATTTGTATTTGTATGAGTAAAGGGTGTGGAGTTCGATGAGCTTCTTTTTGAATTCTTTAACTATCAACGTAGATGTGACATACAATAATCTTGTAATATTTAAAAAGACATCAGTCTGAATTATGCATAGATTTTATTACCTTTTTAATGGAAATGATATAAAGCATTTTAAAGAAAATTCTTGTCTGACAGCTCCTAAACTTAATGCTTGGTGTTTTCAAAACCGTGAAGCATCAAAATATTTAAAAAGGTCATTTTCATGTACTCTTGCATGATGTTTAATTTTTTCCAAATATTATTGCTTAAAATAATTATGAAAATGCGGTAAATGTATTGCAAGTTATTTATTTTACTTCGTATCCTCATAATGTTGCTTATAAGCTTTGAAGGTTCCACGTTAATGTAGAAACATCTTACGAGGATTGAAAACACATAGAAAAGTGTCAGAATTGCTACCGTTTCTAAAATTTCTTGCCTAACGCGAACACTATGAATGAGAAATATAAGCAACTATTAATAAAAATTAAATTTCATAATTTAATATTTTTGTATTTTAATGTATTTGCAAGTTTCCTGTTGAATTGTGAGCTTTTAAAAATGCAATTCAGCTGAATATTTCAACTGTCGTGCTATTTAATGTCGCTTCAAATATCAATCAATGTATGGAACAAATTAAAAATAACTTTGAGGCTACTTAATGTACAAAAATAATAGCGCTCAAGAAACAGTATTAAATAGAATCTCTTGCGTCTGAACATCAGGTTTTTTAAACAGGAGTAAAAGAAGAAAAAAAGCTGACATTTGGCTTCACGTCAGAATGCTGATTTTATCTCTATGGTTACTAACCGAAAGCCACGAAGCACATATAGTTCGATTTTGTTTCTCGTGAGCTAAATGAGCGAGTTATATGGAATTTCCGTGCTTTTCTGCAATTTTCCCACAAATACTGCCAGTTTCTCGTGGAAAATCCTTTAAGAAAGCGGTCGTTTTTTGAGTAGGACGCACCAGCAGCCTAGCGGTAATGTCGCTGAATACTGGTAGTTCGGTTCGAATTTCGAATCCCATGAACGGGCTGGCTGCATGAACGTTTTTGTGGTTTTCCTCATGTATAACGTGTATACGAACCAGTTTCCCTTAGAAAGTTCTCCACGAAGGATCTTCCCTCTTAGGCAAATAGCCCTCGAGGCTTTGCCTAATCACATAAACCATACCAAACCGTTACGAATGTTTATAAATCCTGAAGCTTTTTTTTAATTATAGCTATAATGCACAATAGTAAATGCATTATATGAGTTAAGAACAGATGAATATCACAATAAGTGTGTATGGTTTTTCTCTATAGCTATAATACACAATAGTAAATGCGTAAATGCACTACATGAGTTAAGAACAGATGAATATCACAAGTGTGTATGGTTTTTTCCTCTGAATGCACCACAAGAATTACACTTTTTTTTTCATTCAATTAAGGCAAACCGTATGACGACTATCTGCTAAAGGAGAAATGCCTTAGAGCAGGATTCTCTAAAGGAAACTAGCTGGTATATATATTACACAAGAGGAAATCCACGAAAGCACTCATGCAGCCAGCCTGTTCGCAGGCACTCGAATCCGGATCGAACTACTAGTGTTCAGAAGTTTAATCCACTCGGAAACGAGTGAATGTCTTTAACTCCTGAATTTCCTCTCCTCGCTAAATTATGAATCAGGGCAGAAGGCGATACCGATAGAGCGAAATCACTTTGATCATGAATTATTGTCCACATTTCAATTCGGGCGTCACTATAGCTTCATTAATTTTTTTTTTTTTTTTGGAGGAGGAAATCTTGAAACGCAAACGTAACTTCTCTGAAATTGCTGCCATCTACGTGCTGACTTATTGTTTTAATCATTAAAACCACATGGGAGGTATATTTTAAATGCCTCTATATTGCATAAAAATTTTCTTCTTTCAGCATTTCTACAAATGATGTTTATTTGATAATCGTAGCACAATATCTGCATGCTTTTCTGACATAAAAGTTACCATATGGAAATTTGCTTTCGAAAACTTCCATAGGTAGCTAGCTGTCTTTCGCAGTACATGGGTACAGTTCTCTAAACTTATTAATTTTTCTGTAATTTTGATAGCGTAAAAAAGGGTTGGTTTTTCTATTTCGGCTATGAAAAACATAAAGTATGAAGAAATGAAAACGAATGATAAACACCGTGTCCGCAAGAGTCTTTATGCGATCTTTATTTTCTCAAGTGTTGGTCACATATGCTTGCAACAATAAGATTGTACGTAGAGTTTTAAATGATGCAAATATTCATGTTTAGTATTTTTAAGTTGTTTGTTTATATATGTTTGTATATGTGTAGATTGCGGGGAGGGGAAAGACAGTTCTATATCTCTCGTTCTACTGGGCCGACAGACAAAATTCAACTTGCGTTTTTCATGTCTCGAAAACGCGACTTCGGATATGTATTTATATATAGCGTTGTTCTAATATAGGTGTTTTGACACAAAAGCGGACTTTTTCTGAAATGACATGTCAATATTTTTCCATGATTCTACGACTCAAATTACTCCAAACTGCCAAGTTTTGTAAGTCACACGAGTAGTTTTTAAAAACATCAGCTCTCAAAATTTTAGCTCCTTCATGTTAATTGAATTTTATATATATTTATTAATATCTCTTTTTTTAATTAAATTTATTTGATTCTTCTTTTCATGTTTCGAAATTAAGGTTCATTCCAGATAAAATTCGCCAAATTTTATGATTTATTTTTAAAATTTGTATTTTTAAATCATTTTTATAAATTTTTCGAAAACAATTTTGAATTATAACCTATTGAATTTTTGCCGTCATCTTGAAGTAGATGTATTTCTAAGCATACCTGAGAAAAATTAGAGTTTTTTATTCAAAATTTCGTAAGATATACGTGAATTTACATTTTGGCCCGTTTTGAAATTTGTCGTATTTATTATAAACGATAAGAACGAAAATGTGGTTTACGCACTTAGTTAAAATTATTTGAAAGTATGGACGATGACGTTTTTCTCTTTCGTGGGCAATTAAAAAAAAAACGGAAAGGAAAGTAGGTTGTTATAAATTAAGAAGTTCACCAAAGGAATTATTCTTGTCGCAAACTGAAAAAAATTCGCTGAGATAAATTTTTAAATTTCTTCCTAAATTCCTTGCCAAAAATTACAAAATTTAACTTCTAGGCATAATTTAAGTCTATTTAATCGAAATATAAAAAGAAATTGGTATGTTATTTCAGGAAACGTCCGATTTTGTGTCAAAATATCTATCTTAGAACAAAGCTATATATAAATCAAATATATGTCATAGGTCGCGCTTTCAAGATATGGGAAAAGCAGTTTGAATTTCGTCAATCGGCCCAATAGAACGGGAGATATAGAACTGTTCCCCTTTCTTCCCCAGCAGTGTATATGTGTTTATATGTGCATATCGTAATATTATAGATAATTACATCTTAATCATGACCGGGATGGTTATAGATGTAGCTCACAAACAAATGGGACGCGTAATAGATGGACAGAATTTGAAAAACCACAAATAGCTGGATATTCACCACATAACTTTATTTTCTTGAAGAATCATATCTTAGTCCATATATTCCAGATTTACACATCACTATGGGTACGACAAGCACCTCATATTATATGTACAACTTATCACAGGTCGAAATAGACAACACAGCGAAGCGGTGAGACACGCACTAGTAGGGAAATGATATGTAGAAAAAGTAAGTGCGCATTTTCATCATAGGAAGGGTAGAATATAAGAGTAGAACCCATTGCGTAAATTCTGAACGGCGACTGGACACGATCTTAGGATAACGCAGGTGACGTAATGCGGTTAGATTTCCAGGAAGGGCACATAGCCAATTTAAAGTTAGTAATTTTGAGTTTCATATTTCTTATCTTACATACATGCATATACGTAATGCAACGACTAAAAATGTGGTTACGGGATGTGCTTCCTTATATACTGATCACGGTTATGGGCTTCCAGTTCAAAAGTTTCTCAAAATAAGGTAAAAAAAAATTTCGTTTCAGAATAGGAGATACGATGATTACCGGAACCATATAAGAAGTTAGACGACGTAAACTAACTGTTTTATGTGGTCCCCGTAAAGCAAAATATTCAGTTAGAAAAATGTCCAGTACGCTTTATGAAGGTAAATACAAAAAAAAAAAAAAAAAAAATAAGATATTAATAATTAATATTTTCGAAAGGACAGTTAGCAAGGTTGGCAACACATGCTGTTTTATCAAATATTCAATAATGAAACGCCAAAGCGGAAATTTTTTGTAGATTCTTTCGAAATTCTGTTCAAAGTCACTTTGCAGTGGGCTGTGAAAAAGCTGTCTGGGTCATAAATTCGTTCTTAAATAGCCCACGAGTTTTGCAATAAAAAAAAGTAGAAATTTTTTTTATTTAATTTGATGCAGCATAATAAACAGTTTATTACATTTACGTTCTGATCTGCGTGGATCTTATAAAAGATTAGATTTTATATTTACAGAACTTTCCCACTCTGAATGCTGAAACTATTTTCATAAAATCATAAAAATTATTTTCAGAAATTATGTAATTGGAAGTACATGTCTGGCATTAATTTTTAAAGATGTATCTAAGAACTGGATCTGGAATAAAATGTCCGAGAGTAATGTAATATACACATGTAAGATGTATCTGTGAGCGCGTCTTAAATACTGTTTCATGATATTCCTCGCGTTGAGTGAATAAAAAGTGGTTAAGAATCTATTTCTCAACTTACAAGTTTTCGAGAAAACCATGAATGAAAAATTTCAGTGTCATAGCTCGTCCAAGGTAAAATAAACTTTATTTTAAGCATGAAAGCTGAGTGAAATAAAATAATTTGTTAATTAGCCGGTAATAGTATGATTTTGAAAGTCTTAGATTTTTCACATTTTAAAAATAGAACGCATTTTAATGTGTGAAACTTCGATGGGTTCGATAGCCAAATGTACGATAAAGCAGAAAGTACTGAAACTGTTATGTGTATTCAATAAATACACCTGCATTAAACTGAGTGTATGATACTCAGCATTAATATATTCACAAACATATTATTATCAGGATATAAATAATCTATTTTACTTTAATTAGTTTTGATGTTTAATAATGATCGGAAAAAAATTTATTTCCTTTGGGCTGGATGTAAAGTCATAGTTTTCATTCCTGTTATGTTCCAAAAAGTATTAGCTATACAGACACAGTTCTTAGTCCACTTTTATCTACTCAGAGCGAGAGATAGCATTGTGAATGAACAGTATAACCACTTCGCTCTAAAAATCTTAATATCTTTGGCATAGCACCCGAACTTAAAAGCGGTGAGCAATAATTTTTCACTAATTTAGTCTTTGTAAACTTAAAAAATAGGCTTTGGAAACATGCTGACCCTTTAAAACCCATTGATTTTTAGACAAACTTTAGCGCTCGATTTCTTTTTCAAAATTAGTATGTAATATTTAAATGTAAAATGATAATTTATTGGATTATGAAACACACTTTTTAGAAAAATTTCGCTCGGACTCAGAAAGCTTAGGAAAGCTTAGTATCAGAAAGCTTAGGGAAAAAACTAAATGTTAAATATGATTATAAAGTATCATTTAAGTTTCTAACTCATTATTTGATATTAATTCCCTTTTCTATCAGCCTCATTTTCATTTCCGTGCCAGAACATAAATTTCTAGCTCGCGCGATATTCAAATTAGTTAGAAAAGCTTAGTTAGGCTTGTTTACGCCGATTTCGGTCAGAGCCAGCTTGCTCGCTAGTTAAAATGTGAAGCCGTCAGACTGTTCTCAAATTTCATTAGTTTTAGTTCATCCATTATCTTTGATTTAAAGCCAAAGCTATCGGCTTCTGTAAGCACGAGTTGGGGCCCGTCTGTCAAAATTTATTTGGATTAATAAAAGGCCCTTTACACCCTTTCCCTGTCTCTGTGATATTTATAAGGCACAAAACTCACCAGTTGTCTTTTAGAGTTCTGGTCTAATTGTATGCTACCTAATAAGGCCAGATCTTATATGATGAAGTGTTTCAGTTAAACTTTCATCGTCCTTATTTGTGTTGACTGCAGCTTTAAAGCAGTTAATAAAGGGGAATATATGTTAAAGGACATTAAGATAAATATTAAGTTTTTTTCAGGTTCTCAATGAAAATTAAGCATCAGTCATTATCTTGTACTCAGTCAACACTAAAATTTTCAGCTTTTGTTTTAAGCTAAACTTTTATAATGAAACTAAATTTTCCTTTGCAATGCAGTTTAAAAGGACGTTTCTGTACCTTTAAATATAAAGTGAAAGAAAGAACTGTATAAATTACATTGCAATGATATCCACTGCGATTTAGAACAATTAGAATAGATTCTCCTAATTTCTCTAATCTTTTTTATTGTACTAATTCTACTTTGAAAACATCAGCAGTTAATTCTGTAACTATTATTGTTATTTTAATGGTATAATTATTATATTATTTAATATTAACCGCATCGTGTATATTAAAGTAACTATTATTATTTTATTGCATATGTTAAGTATTAAAGCACAGTTACAAAACTAATTATGGATATTTTTTAAACAGACTGAATATGATAACTAGATATTATACAAGAGCAATCATGAATTAGCAGTGTCATTTTTAGAAATAAGTACTGTAAAATATTCTACTCCCAGTGCCCCATTATCTGCTTTAACTATTCTGGACGAAATGAATTCTTGTCACGCACAGTGACCTGAAATTCAGATTTTTATTTCTTAAGCTTAAATAATAATAGAAAAATGTAATATTAATAATTAATATAAGGATGTTGCCTTTTTTTGTATTGTACGTTACAGCTTTACAGCTGTATAATATGAGTATACTAATCAAATTCATCTTCATACACTATATTTGAATCTTGGTTGAAGTAATGCTTTTCACTTCTGTTGTCTTATTACCTGTGTTCTTCCGTGAAGAAGCGCGTTAGAATCTGAAAGAATGTGCGTAATTAGTAGGAAATATCATTTGATTATTTTGATGTTAACTCCATCTTTATTGTTGGATTCTGAAATACATTAGATACAAAATTTCTATTGTTTTTAAAATAGTTTTACATCAAAGAAGTCCGCATTTCTAGGGAGATAACTATTTAACCCATTTTTTATCTGTGATTTAAAATTGAGCTTAACTTTATAGTGCATCAATTATCTTCAATTATAATTATAATAATAATAATGATAATAATAATAATAGCATTAATTTCTAGAATCATTAAGACTTTTATCAGCAAGAAACATGAAACATGTCCACTGCCTGCATCGGAATTCGAACTTTAAACCTCCAGATAGCCGGACATGCTTCCAGTTACACCACGAAGGCATGTGGTAAGGATGGAGAAAATACCTTACATTCTTCCCCGTTAAAAAGGCGACTGGGCGACAGGTATCTGACATAGAATCCTGGTATCGGCAAATTTTCGTAAACCACATTTTAGTTTGGGCACCACTCGTAGAGTCATTAGGATTTTCATCTGAGCAGAAAATGCGAAAGATGTACAGTGCTCTCGCCGGGATTCGAACTTTTGACATCCTGATTCTACATGTTTCCACTTACACCGAGAAGACATGCGACAAGGATGGATAAAATACCTTACAAATTCATGTTTTATTTTTGGTAGTTTCGTAACTTTTATATAATTGAAAACTGTTTTTCACATTTTATGGGTATTCACCATAAGGTGTTCGAAAAATGTAGTTTCAGGTTTTATATCCTTAAACGTGCGTCCTAAACATGTACTTCCAGTTATGTTTTCGAAAGTTTGTATGTTTAAGTTTCTTGAAATAAGTCAGAGAATTGTTTGAAAACAACCTCAACATTTTGCAGGAAAAGAGTTCAATAAAAACAAGATCTAAATTCTATGTGATTCCAGTCATTAAATAATTAGTAAAAAATGTATTATGTTTTAATTAATTAAAATATCATACATATTTATGTAAAACTAGTAACTGTATCTAGAGCCAGCTACTGATTTTCCGTGCCAGTTTGAAAAAATTTGAAGAGTTTTTAAGAAAGAAATTTAGATAACAGCTGCAAGGAAACGTTTCTGGTTTTGAGGAATTGGCAGTCCACCATTAGTAGAACAGGATATACATCTCATTAAATTTGTAGTTGTCCCTTAATTTTCAGAGAATTTAATTATTACACAAATCTTCCTGAATTTACACTTAAAGATATGGAACTTATATTTTTAATTAATGTAATGGCATAATCAGTAAGCATTTTACTACTAAATTAAGTATTTTACTAATTAAAATTTCTACTTTAAAGAAAAAATGCAAAAAATTAGATTTTATTTTTATAAAACCCCTCCCATTCATAGTATAGACACAGTTTTCGTAAGTTTCTACACCTTATTTTAAGAAATTTAGTATAGTCAGAAATAAATATCTGATATTTTTTTATTCAGAATGAAACAAGTCAATAGGCCAAACAACGTTTTCTTTTTCAAAGTTAAATTCTTCGCGTTGAATTGCACCTTTCACAGCGTTTTATAAACGCTTCACATATGCGAAATAGATTATTCCTTTTAACAGAGTAGGCCGTGACTTTTTTTTTTTTTTTCATTTCTTCATTTAAAGAGAAATTCTTTTTGCGCAGTGGTCTTCACAGTTTTAAGAATACATAGACAAAATCCCATGGAAGTAATTTCGAGCCAAGGATATATAAATGCTGTCGCAATGAATTTGTCAGTGCTGCCAGTGCCACAGCAGCGACATGAACCATGTTTTCTGGAAGAAATAACACTCTTTTTTAAACACACTTTCTCTTTCCCGTATTTATCCCTCATGGCTCCACGCAAATGCGTTTTCAGTAATTTTTCATAATAATCGCCTTTCATTCTCATTCAGTTGGCAGGTCTCCGCAGAAGCAGTGGATCTTCTGCCAGGACATGCCTTCGTTTTTATGCTTCTTTTAAGTGTCTCGATAAATGAAATACTCAAGTGCGACTTAATGTTGTTGCTGCTGCTAATCTCACTTGTCTGAACTAATCAGAACAAGCCCACAAATTTTATCGGGGCAAAAGACTTCAGGATTAAGTCTATCGTTGGCATGAACCTTGAGCACCGTACATGCAATAGCATGATTGCCCAGTTCCGCCCCGATTCTGAAGGAAAATACCGAAACAGATGGGTCAAGGGCTTCCCACCTCTCCTCTCTTACCACAAACCACTCGAAAGAACGTTCGGCTCTGTATATTTTGAGTGCCGCCATGCTGCACAGACACTATATATTTACAAACTTTCAGAACTTCCCCAAGATTTGAATTCGGATCTATCGGCATGGCAGTCAGCGTCACTAACCTCTATACTGTCTGGGCGTACACGATTTAATGTTTTATTACCATACGCATTTTGCCTGCCGTAACGTTTCAAAGCTGCCGCCCAGACGGTATAGTGGTTAAGGGAGCCCACTGCGATACCAAAGGGCCTGGGTTCGAATCCCGGAGAAGACATGGTTGTAATTGTTTATCCCTTCCATAGGAGGCAAAGGTGGCCCACCCATTAGGTTCCTCTATGATAAAGTGACCACCAGTTCTGGCCTTAGTAGTGGCCAAGCCCAAGTCGGCTGAAGGCCCGCCATTAAGGGAAAAAAAGAAAAAAATATTACAAAGCCTCATTAGCCACAATGAAACAAACGTGGTATTAGGTGCTTCTACTCCCTGTGGCCAAACATTGAAAGCCATGGCCATGGCTGTCTAACTGCAGATTTACATACGTCTTCACAAAACCCAGTACAAGGTAATTTAGATAATAACTGCAAGGAAAGTTTCTGGTTTTGAGGGATTGGCAGTCCACCATAAGTAGAAGAGTAGATCTCATTAAATTTGTAGTTGTTCCTTAATTTTCAGAAAATTTAATTATTACACAAATCTTCCTGAATTTACACTTAAAGTATGGAACTTATATTTTTAATTAACGTAATCGCATAATCAGTAAGCATTTTACTACTAAATTAAATATTTTACTAATTAAAATGTCTACTTTGAAGAAACAATGCAAAAAATTAGATTTTATTGTTATAGAACCCTCCCATCCACAGTAATGAGACAGTTTTCGTAAGTTTCTGCGCCTTATTTTAAGAAATTTAGTATAATCAGAAATAAATATCTGACATCAAAATTTAAGAAAGCAAAGCCTCTAACACTCTTTTTTAAACACCTTATTTACATACATGCACGTACATTATGAGTTCATTGATGTGTAAATAGTTTGTATGCATATAAATATACGTTGGCTGGAGATATACAAGCAATCTTAAAACTTTTCACTTCAGCCTTTTTATACTCTTCAATATTCATAACATAAGTGCAAACTTCTAGCCTAAGAACATAGAAGACTGGATTTAAGATGCATTGCAGTTATTATTTTCATACTAACATTTTCTTATAAAGCTGTAAAATTGTGTGAAAAGTTAGAAACACGTCCGTCCTGGAAATCCAGTGATTTACTTATTTTGAGTAGCTTGATTTTGTGTTATTAGCAGCAAAATAAATATTGGATCTGCTTTTAAACGTGAAGCAAATATGAAGAATGCATATCTACACTAGGCGTTCTCACCGCGGTGGGTATTGACCCTCTGGGGTTCGATGAAATTTTAAAAGGGGCTCATTGATTATCAGGGGATAAATTGGGAGTCGAGAGACGAAAATGCAGCAGCGATCGATCGGCAGAATCAAGATGCTATTGATTTCAGAAAAATGTATTAATAAAACTGCTAATTACTGTTTATTCATATACAGTGTACTCTCGTTTATCCGGGCTAATGGTGGGGAAGCAGGTCACTGATAACTAAAAAACACAGATAATCAAAATTATAAATTTTCATGCATATTGTACGCACGAACTTCTTAAAAAATCAGTAATTACTTTCTTTTTGAGAACCTTTAAATATCTGTGGAATATTATTGCGTGTTTTTGAAAATACCATTGTTTTATTCGAATCCCCTTTCATCGACAAAGTCCAATAGTGTTTTAACAGAAGTCCATTGCTTCCTCGGAATTGATATAGTGAATAGTCAGGACCTTTTACAGTTGTATTTTCAGTACCACTCTCTGCCTGTTCTGTCCTTGTGACATTTGAAACAATATCCACACCACTGAAGCATCGAAAGTCCAGCTCAATCCAGTGGCTATAGAACTATTTCTCGATTTTTTTACGATTAATTTTTCTGAAGAATTTTACATTTTAAAAAATAAAAAAATATGGTATAGTAATAACTTCAGTTATTACCTCAACTTCTTCACAATTAGAAACATCTCGGATTATTAAAAAATTAAGAAAAATCTTTCTCTGGGATAACTTTTTAATGCAATAAGTGCAATTAAAAAAAAGTAAAATGCAAGAATACAATAAAGCGCTATCAAAAAAAGAAAATAAAGAACAAAACTTGAATGGAGAACAAGAAACATATTGAATATTTTCCAACAAGGGGATTTAAAAATCAAATTAAGCAATTTTATGCCAAATATTAAAAAAAAAAAATTTGCAATACATCAAGCATTACCTTAATTAAAATCGAAATTGGTGCAATTTTGTTTTTCTGTTGTTTTCTGCGATTTTGTTTCTGAAAGCGTGTTTGTATTTGTAAAATTAAAAATAATAATAATAAAAAAATAACTATCCATAAATCTAATACCATTTTTTATAAACTTTTTTTCACGGTCTTAATCTGATTCCTATGTTTCAGTTATTTACTTGCAATTATTTATATTATGTTTATATTGTATGCTATATATTATCGAGAAAATTGTAACGGAGTCGATGAAGAAAAATCATTCCTTTAAAAGGGGTTGATGCAAGAATCATGCTGGGAATCTCTGGTGTACCCGCTTAATATTTTCATTGCCTTGACAACGTTAACCAAACTGGTTGCGCTACAATCATTTAAATTATTATGATTACCAATTCTCTGAGACTTTCTGTAAGAAGAAGATCCAAGATCTCAAAATAAGTAATAGCTTATCACCAGTGGGTAAGCCCTATAAAAAAAACCCTCAAATAACAGATGTCATAACTTTTCGGAGGATAATAACACTATTTCTTTGTATTTATTTATTTATATTTGAAGGGTTTGCTGGTAGTGACTTACAGTAGCTTTACACTTTCGTTAGAGATTAATCTTAGAATTCTGATAAGATGTAGCACTGTCTGTCTGTTGAGCTTTAGTCTCGGAATGGCTCTTGACGATAAAACACGGACTATTAAATAGCGAGTTTTAACATTCAAATAATTACTGAAAATCAGCGCGCGTGCTCTGCACGTCAAGAAACGTCCTATCTATCGTAAACTGCAAGCAATCTACTCCTATTTTGAAACTCATTAGGATGAAGATTATCACAAAGCGAGTTCCGCTTTCTGCTTCCATTCCGACAGAAAAAAAAAAAATTAGCGAAGTGAGAGGATCTGGTCCCTTGCTTGCTTTCTTGAAGTAAAAAGGTTTATTTATTTTGAGATGCACATTTGTCCCGCTTCAGAAGAATGAAATAGGTCAAAGAAAGTCAGAACAGAGAGAGAATTTTCGCCTTCTATAGAACCGCAGTTAAAGAAAAGAACAAAATGCATTATTACTCTTTAAATCGCTCACTTAAAATGAGAGGTTCAGAAGAAAGCACGTTATTGCTCCTAAAATGAGTGATTTTCCCAAAAAAAAAAAAAAAAACAGTCAGATTGTATTTTAACATTAAAGAATGAAAAGGAGGACTTAAGAAAATGTTTCATTATTCTGTTGTTACACCTTGCTCTTCCTTTATATAGCACCAAGAGGAGCTGTTAATCTCATATTTCACTTCTGTCTTGGTATCACTTTTCATACGCTGCCACCACGTGCTATCACGAGGTATTATTTTTAAATAAATAATATAGCAAATACAAAAAACATATATGGCAACATAAATAAAAGGATATTGCCACCAAATGTTATCTCTATGTATTATTTTTAAAGAAATATGTAGCGAATACTAAAAAAAGTATGGCAAAACAAAAAAAAAATGAATTCTGCTGTCAAATATTATCGCTATATTTTAAATAAATAATATAGAAAATATAAGAAAGTGACAACATTTAACACTTTTCGGAAATTCCAAAGATCTCCGATATGAAATATTTTTAACTTCCATGAGCCAGTTGCTGGGAGCGTAAGACATTTAATTTTAATTTTTAATGTAATCTTCCTATTCCTGATTAACAAACTATGTGATATAAAAGTTTTAAAGGCAGCTCTTTATCTCTTTAAATTACCAGCTGAATCCATGAAATTACACTAGCTGGATTTATTAAAAGCATTGTGTATTTTTTTCCTTTTCCTAATTACTATTTTAGGTGGCTGGCTAGCTATTTGAAAGATGAAATGGAGAGCAAAAGTGATTCGATTCGAAATTGAGGTTCAGGAATAGTAGCCCTTCTGGACTAAGAAATGTATGGCTACGCTTAACACTGTATCGGGAAATCCAAAGACATACTGTTTTCAAACTTTTTGCGATATTGCTGTTGAATTTTATGTGGGGTAAGTGCGATGAAAGTGATATTTAATAATAAATTTTAAAAGACAAAAAAAAAGTTAGGTCAACAGGAGTGTATACGAGCCAGTTTCCTTTAGAAAGTCCTCCACGAAGGGCGTCACTTCCCTTAGGCAGATAGCACGCAAGGCTTTGCCGTAATCACATAAACTAAACCAAAGCTATTACTCCTTTTAAAAACATCATTTTTGACAAATTTTGTTATGTCTATGGCTAAAAGAATACTTGTGAAAATAAAAACGGATTATTTTGCTATTAAGTTTATGAGCGGCTACTGACCTTGAACAAAGCTCAGATCGTGTAAATTGACGAGAGTTAGGGGAAAAACTTAAACAGAATATTGGGGTATTTAATTTTTGAATTTTTTAGTTAAAAACACTCTGTTTCTTTGCGTATCAGCTATTTTTCTCTTGCGTACCACCGTTTAAGAATCGCTGCTTTAAAGTATAGATGTTATAGACCTAAGTGTTTCTCAGGTTCTAATCTCGGAGAAGGCTTGGATATTTATAAGTGTCTTTGTGGAATGGGAGCACTTAAAATACACAGCTAGCCGATAGTAGCCTTGAGCGGTTTTGTGGTAGGGGAAAAGTATAGAAAACCCTCATATTCATCCCTCGAAGGATTCTCCTTCAAAATTAGGATGGAGCTGGGCAAAGTCGTATTGTCACCTGTAAGGTGCTCAACGCCACTGGCAACGGCAGACACAATCCTGCATTCCTTGCCAGGATAAAATTTGTGGACTTGCTGCGAAGTTGCTTTCAGATAAGTAGTATGAGTCATAACAGAGCTGCCTTAAGCATACCGACCTTTTAATAAATGATGAAACTGAGGAATATAAAGAAAAAGGTAATGTCTTCCAATTAAAATGAATTGGGAAGAATTTAATGTTTGAGTGGATATTATTAAAAAAATTCAAGTTGTAGCATTGATGACAGAAGACAGTTGAAAATCGTGTTTTTAAACAAATCGAAGAATAACATGTGATAAGCTTTCTGATGAAAAGGTGACGAAAGCGAGGAATTTTCTACAAAAGCTGAAACGAGGAATGCTCTCTGTGTTAAAACTGGGGGAAGGGTATCAGTCAAATTTCAAATAACATTTTGAGTAGGAACATGTTATAGATGAATATTTGCGTTACAATTGCAGACAATCCAATAAAGATGATTATTTTTTTTTTCCTTGGTTAAAATTCTGTGAAAGTAAGCGTTTATATGTCTCTGGTATGTTTATATTAAACGAATTAAATTCCATTAATATTTTAAAGGCTATTTTTTCTCATCATTTAATATTGCCATTCAGTTAATATTCTCGAAATTACCAAGGAGAAACGTGATCACATTAACCGTTTGAGTGCGGCGAAGCGCTATCGCGCTTCTCTCGTGTTGTGCCAAAAATGCGTAGCAACGCGAACGCACTGCTGTTGGTTACTATTATTTTCGCATTAATTGAGAGCAGTTGTATTCATATCAATTGCAGCTTTTATTAATATCATTCAATTGTGGTTTTTAATAAAATAAGAAATAATCTCTTAAGCATGACGCGCTACTATAGTGGCTGACTCTATTGGGCCACCGTTTGGATTGAATGACTAGAATCCATTTTTTTTCTTTTTTTTATATGCCAGTGTCAGGCATGAATTGTTGCTTTTCATGCATTGAAGCAGTCCCGCGCAAAATTCAGCCGTGTCTAAGAGGTTAAGTAAAAAGTTTTCTTTAGAAAAATTGCCTGGGCGAAACTTGCGACAGTATGAGGTATGCAGTAAAAAAAATGGTAATAGAATTAAACGATCCACCTTAATATGCGCTATATGTAAAAAAGAAATTCATGGGATAGGTGCAGCAAAACACTCTTGTAATAAATGAGAATAAAAGATATTTTTTGGTAAAAATTGCTTTTTATATAGAGTTAATTATAACCGTTTCTATTATTTTCAAATAATAATTATAATAATAATAATAACAACGCATTTTATTCCTCACTTTCAGCTCGTATACAAGAAAATTCTTGAGCGCTAAGTGGCATGTGCTATAAAATCTACTTCATTTAGCACCTCTTAACGCCTGAAATCGTGTGTTACCAATTTCAATCCGCAAAGGAAGTTACACTCCAAAATAGGAAGAGGAGAGATACTATCTAGTACGCGCACGCTCTAATGTCTGTAAATACGAGATTATTAATTAACCTAGCTAGCTACCAAACGAGCGCACCCGTGTCTGTAATTGTTGTTAAGAATTGCGCTCTTTGCTTTATCCCCCCAGTTTACTTGTACATATAATATGTATGTACGAATAAATGTTCTCCGTTATTAAAAAAAAAAAAAACATCAATTTTTAATATTTTGATTGCACATTTCACACATAAAAATTTTGACAGCTTTTAGTTATTAAGATAGAATCGGAAAAACTAGACTTCAGTATTTTCTTTATTCATTTTTGAAAGCTTTGCAATTAGTGATGAGATACTTTTTAATGCACTGCTGCTGTAGCATATGTACGTATGAATAAATATTTCTCATTATTAGAAAAATTCAATTTCAACTTTTTGATTACTGCTAAGGTAATCGCACTGCTAAGATGAAAGTTTATAAAAGCCTTCAGGCGTTAAGATGCAATCCGGAAAACCAGACTTTATTATTTATCTATTTATTTTCATAACACTTTGCAGTTAGGGATGCGATTTTGTTAAATGCACGAGCGCTTTACCATTATAAGAGAAGCTTATTTGTTGTTTGTTATATGTAATAAAAAACATGTCTAGCACTAATTTAACATTACGCAATATATGTTTAGAAAAATCGTGGCGAAATAATTATGCACGAAATAAGTGCAGTTGAAAGTGTGCAATCATTCATCTTTACTGCCATGAAGCTTCAACAGGAGCAAACGGGTATTTTCTTCTCTCTTTTTCTTTTTTTTTTAGTACTGAATATTTCCCACGTAAAAATCTTGTTGAAGGAGAAAGGATTGTTTGAAGCGCTTTAGAAAGAAAAACCAGTTTGACTGTTTAGTATGCTAGGGTCAATTTTACACTTGATGCAACATAAACAAGGTATCTGAATAAATAATCTCTGGGAGTAATCATTTTCCGGTTTCTTTTACTTTTGTTTGTATGGCACATATGTTTTAAAAATTTTATTTTTAAATCCTAGATGTTTTTGCAGTGTCTTTTAAAAATTTCGAACAGAGATTTTTGGTGGATTAATAATAATAAGAGCCCTGTTTTGTACAGCAATAAGTTGGAAATAAACATTTGTTTCTATTTGAGCTGAAAGCAATGGTTAAACTAGCAAAAGAAAATTAACGTAAATCTTTATAAAACTGCATTCCGTTTTTGTAAATTTTAACCTAGACTTTAGAGAGTAACTTTAGAGAACTAACATAAAAGAAATAAGCAAAATATTTGTGTTTCTCAAAATAATGAAATATGTTTAATGTAATTTTTTGAATAAATTGATAAAAATTACTGCAGAAAAGGCAACTATTTTTATAACAGATATGAATATAACATAGAAAATATGAAACTAGTAACAAATTATATGAACTGAAATACTTTTTTTAGAAGAAATATTCCAGATGTACTCCAGACAGAGCTACTAAACTTAACTCTCTATTTATCTACGAATCCCGAATTAGATTCCGGATCGTACTGTGTTTAGATCTACAGCACAGATTCCAATTCGAAATAAAAGAATTTTAGTAGGTTTTCAGTAGCAGGCATATGAATAAATACGCAAGGCAGAAAGATTTATTAAAAATCGAATAATTAAAAAATTTTCAATTATTTATTATGTCTCCAATTAGAACATGTGTATATTTCACAAACAGCAAATAAGCAGTAAAAATTACAACTTCGCTTGTTATATCTTCAGATCATCAGATGTCTAGTCCCTAGCAATATTCAAAGCGTTTAGCATATTCATATTTATATAATCTAAACAGAAAGTAGCATAGGCTATAAGCGAAAACGTCAAGATTGATGTAGACATTAAGATTCAATCTTATCATGCCATTGGAAAATTATGTCATTATTATACTGACCTTAACTATTTTTCGAGAAAATGTTATCGATAAGAATGAATTAAATCAGCCGACTGCAATCCTTATGACGCAAAGATGGTTCAACTAAAGTTGCACATATGAAAATCATGAAGTTCTTGTAAACTAAAATTTACTTTACATACGACTTGCCGTTGCTATTATGTGTTTCGACTGTTAACGAGTGGCACAGGAGGGAAATTATATGCTGCTAACGGTTATAAAAATAGTATATTTAATTACATCGTTAGTTAAGATATTATTAGAGGTTATCCGCTAAAATAGATTTTGCGAATTATTTATTTTTGATGTTAAAAAAGGCTACACTCAAGTCTTCCATTTTCATATCATGTTACGTTCGTTATGTTACATTAACAGGACATTTAACACCTACGTATCCTTGCTTTTGTATCCTAAGTATAAATTCTTTAACCATATGGGCCTGGTTAAATACTGGTTTTAGTGTTGTTACCAGTCAACTCGGCATAAAAGTTTTATCTTTCAAATTAAAAAAATTAAATTTTTATTGCTTAACTGACTGAGCGATTTGAAAACAATATACATACATTGTAATCATTTATATCTTTTCTTTTTAAATATTTTTACAACATCTCAAATTCTTGTAATTTCTAATTCGTGTAATATATAAGCTGCCTCACTGCTAATTTTTATAAGCATTTACATCATTAATGTAATTAAGACCTATGTATAACGCCGTGTATCGTGTACCTTTCTATAAAATAATCCTTTGGGCGCGATTTAACAATGTAACGTTTTAGAATGCACCCAACTTAGCAAAACCACTGTAAAAAAATTCAGTTTAACTTTGCGATTACGCCGGTAGAATAGATTCTGTGAATTTTTATCAAAATATGGACCGATTTTGAGAATGATATTACAATTTAAGAATTTATATTTCCTTGTATTATCTTTCAGTTTCTTGTGTGTACTAAAATGCTTGATAATTTCGTCCTGAATGTCATTACAAATTAATCGTAAAATTCCATTTTAAGAAATTAAAAGCAAAAGCATATGCACTCACAATAAAGCGGTGACTTAAAAGCTCATCCGTGCGATACTATTTATGAAATGCGGCTGAGTATTTCAAACTGTAGCAAAGGAAACATCTTTTATGTTAATATTCTGCAGGAACTGTATTCTAACAACCACTTGGATAACTAGCAATATTTTTAACGTTAAAAAGAGGCAGAAAGGCACCATTGCTCTAGATTTATTTCATGGAGTAAGAAAAAGTCTCATTCCAGCAGATTTCCTATATACAAAAGTCCTTTATTACCCGGCCTTCATTTTAAACCATTGATCACAGAAATATACTTCCAACTACAAAAATATTTTAAACTACACAAAGATTCCTGTTTCGATATTTTTAAATTTAAAGAAATCAATATTGTAAGAAATTGGAAATCTAACTTTGTAGTGCCAATGCTTATATGATGGAAACTTTTGCACTTCTTTTAAAAAAAAAAAAATGCACGAAAGTTTGACTCTCTTTCGACAAATTTGACCGAGGTATTTAATTTCAAACTCTGCGAATTTTAAAGTTATACTCACCTAGCATTAAGGGGTTGATTAATAAATGAATTCCAAAAATTCGAGGTTGATTTTTTCCCTCTTAAATGCCATTCAATGATAATTTTTTGTGATTATAAGTTAATGACACTAATATGTCTTATTTAGTGTGCTAAAAGAATTTTCACACGAGTAATTTTTACTTTTTCAAAGTCTAAAAATACGTTTTTAATATTCTCATACAGTTTTATTATTACTTTAGAGTCATAAGCCAGTAATCGTATAAAAATTCCTTAAATTAAAATTTTTTTCCTTTTTAATTAATGCGAATAATATTGCGAGTTGACTGCGTGTCAATACAGAAGCCTGCCAGTGTTTTCTAGAGCACGACTGCTGTGAGATTCTGTGAATAAGATCTACATTTAATATATATATATTATTCAATACTTTTCACAATAACTTGCATAGAAATGGTTGTCACCTAAGCTTTTAACATTAGAAACCATTTTCTAAACTGCTATTAGACTTTTAGTTTACACATGCAAACGTTTCGCTTTTGAGCTTGCGTACTACTTCTAAATTTCATCCTCGAATTTAATGCCAAATATCTCTGTCAATTTTTGCCATACGGGAGTTAAACTTTTGCGTTTTAAATTTTGTAATGAGTACAAAAGTTTTCTAAACATAATAAGTTAATTTTGTATTTCATACAAAATTATTTTCTTAAATTTAAAAATAAGAAAACATAAATCTTTGCATCATTTAAAACATTTTTGTAATTTAAAATTTAAGTCTTCGACCAACGGCAGCGAAAATAACGGCTTTTGTGGACACGTTTTATACAGTGACTCAAAATAATACCGGGGAATAGAAAACTTTCGAATACCGAGAGATAAAAATTCAGCTATTAATCCAAAGCTAAATACTGTTACGGATTTCGTATTTATTTAGCTATTTATTTAGTGTAATTGAAATCGTTTTATTTTCCCGAGCAACGCAGACGATTTTGAAGAGAAAGCTACGTCGGAAAAGTAAAAATACAGAAGCGCGTGCATTTGATATTTAATAAATAAATATCTCGTAACTGCTGTTGCCATCTCGAAAAATTTTACTGCATAATTTGACCAGATTTATTAGATTTTACCCGAATGCTCTCGTGAATAATTAAAAAGCTTATAAAAGCCGAATTAAAACACCTCACCTCAGTATACTTTCATGTGCACTGGTTAGGACGCAGACATGTACTAACGCGGCTCAGCCGCAGTCAGGATTCTAGTTAGGACTTCTCTCTACATTGCAGGACTTTGGTTTATTGCAACCTTGCGATGCAAACGGCATCTCTTTCATACCGCATATTTGGTTTTATTTTATTTAAGGAAATTGCACGTCAGGGGCTCTATGCAATTCCTCAGTGAGCTGGATAAGTTGCTCATAATTGGCAATATCCCAGCAATAGTTGTCCAGACTAGACTAGACTCACCTCAGTTGCTGTTGTTTTAAGCGAACTGTTTGTTTACTTGATGCTGTTATTGATTGTAGCGAATTCGCTGTTAGATTAGATTAACTTTCTTTGTTTTGAATTGAGTTCTGTTTAATGTTTGAAATATTGTGATATTGTACGAATATCTCTGAAGAAATATTTTGGCATTTTGTTTTATTTCTTGTGAAAAGAATAAATTTTATTATTTTTTTATCGACTTGTGCATTCAATCCATTACGAAGCCGTATGCACGCAACAATACTTTTTTATTGCTTTCTATGTCTAAATAATACGCTAAATCTATTATGATAAATAAAATTAAATAAAACTAATAAATAAATAACATAATTTAAAAAACGTTTAATACAAAATTAAGGTTAAAAAATATCGGGGCATCGAGATACAAATGTTATTCAGAGCTATTTCTAACATACTTTTCTCATAAAACACCTGGAAGAGAGGTTTTAAACCTAGTAAAATAAAAGTTGAGGAGCTACTATATTAATTCGAAAGTATTCTGAGATTTCTTTTGATGAGAGCAAACATAACTTTTCATTTGAATCGTCAAAAATATGTGAGAAAAATAGCTTACCTACTGAATGTAAAATGTCTGCTATTCATAGTATGATGCGAAATATTGTGAAACAAATTTGCTTGAAAACAAACCTCGAATAAGACGTCGAAGGAGTTTCAAAAGAAACAAAAGAAGATAAAGAAAAACAGATCGTTAGAAATATTATTATTTCTAACCAGTGCAATCAAACTGAATTCAAACCAGCTCAATCAAACTGTAGCCCTACAAATATTTAGCAAGTCTAGTAATTCAGAAATTTTTAGAAATGTATTAAGAAAACGCAATTTCATGGAAGAATAACTGAAAGAAAATTATTTTTCAGTAATGCGAATCGAATGGCATGGTATTTTTTCCATTCTTTCCGCATGCCTTCGTAGTGTAAGTGGAAGCACACTCGCCACGTATTCGAGAGATCCAGGGTTCGAGGCCCAGCGAGGGCATCGTACATTTTTCACGTCTTCTGCTTCCCCCCCCCCAAAAAAAACTAATGACTCTACAACCTATATTTAAAAGCTTCAAAGCTTTTATAATTCGGTTATGTTTTTAAATGAAGGTGTACTCAGCAATTCTGAGAGAGATAAAAAGTAGACGATACAGAGAAAACCTGGCGTTGAACTTCAAATGAAGAATCTCATTCCTTCAGTAAAACACGGTGAAAGTAGCCAGATGATCTGGGGCTTGGTTTGGTTTACTTTATTATGGCAACGCACACTAGAGCTATCTGCCTAAAGGAAAGGATACCTTTATGGAAGTCTTTCTAAGAGCAACTAGCTCTTATATATGCTACACACTGGGAACATCAGAAAAGCGCCCATGCAGCCCCCGTTCGACTAGAACCGAACCCATGTCGGAACTACCAGTGTTCAAGGATTTTACCACTTGGTCGCTGATTGACCTGATGTAGGACTACACGGATATTTAAAATCTACATTTTGTTGATGGAAAACTTGATAAATTTACATATTTGAATACTTTAAGACAAAATTTGAAACACAGCGTTTATAAGGTATATCTCCCACATTCTTAGCGTGCCTTCGTGGTGTAGTGGTCAGCACACTGATCCGGTATTTCAGAGATCCGTGGTTCAATTCCCGGCGAAGGCGTTGCTTATTTTTCATGTCTCCTACTACTAAATAACCTAATGTCTCTACAGTGGCGCCCGAACTAAAAGGGTTGTGGATGATGACTCTCCACACCCAGGATTTGGCGACTAGGTCCCCTAAAACCCTAGTCACCCTTTAAAAAGGGGAGTATATAAGGTATATCTCCCACATTCTTAGCGTGCCTTCGTGGTGTAGTGGTCAGCACACTGAGCCGGTATTTCAGAGATCCGTGGTTCGATTCCCGGCGAAGGCGTTGCTTATTTTTCATGTCTCCTGCTACTAAATAACCTAATGTCTCTACACGTTCACCAAATTGTCACAGCGTGGTATTAAAAACTTTATCATCAGAATGATTCTAAGCTTAATATTCATATCTGCTAACTGCGGACTTCGTATTATTGTCCAAATGTAATCAAAATGTTTCTGCAGAGTCCAGATATAAATCCTATTAAGCATGTTTGGGATCATTTGCAAGAAAATATTACTAAACTCAGAATTTGCAACAGGAATGAGCTTTCAGAAAACTTATCACAGAATGAGAAAAAAACAGAACCACATCTCTTTCGAAATCTTGTGAAATTCATGCCTAGAAGACCCGGAGAAAGCTAAAAAAGAAAAGGAGGTCCAACACATTAATAATGTAATTTCAATGTGTTTTATAAATATGTGCGGGCTTCAATACATTTTTGACTGACATTTTCTCGTTTATGCAAAAGAAGTGTGTAATTTGATATTTATTGAACATTATTTTTAATTTTAAGATTATTCAGTCGTGTTTAGCCCTAAGATATGGCAAATAAGAAGAGCATTTCTTTTAAGTTAAAAGTATTTAATTACCCTGTAGAGTCATTAGGTTATTTTGAAGCAGGAGATGTGAAAAATGTACATTGACTTCGTATGGACTCGAACCTGGACCTCTCGAATACGCGTCGAATGTGTTACCGTTACACGAAAGCAAGCGGAAAGGTGGGAGAATGCCTTATAACGCTTTTAAAAAAGTATCTGGATGCTTGTTATGTCCTAATAATTTTTGTGTGTATGTGGCTCACCGCATGTAATTAAAATAGTAATATATGTAACAAATTGCAGAGATGAGTTACATATCTCAGTGTCTTAATGTCCACAGATCTAATTGATGAAATTTCTTTCTTTATTTGTTTATTTTGCTAAATAAGACAGGTTAGAAAAAGCATATTAACTCTAATTTTAATAAGTGTGTTTCTATCTTTATTAACTGTCTTGAGATTATATTTAAGCTATGTCTCAATGCTATACAAAAAAAAAAAACCTTTCCTGTCAGTCAAAGGAAAGTCAGAACTACATTTTGCGCATATTTTTTTAGTTTTGTCTAATTTATGCTCTACATCTATCTGCCATATAAATTACTGCGATTTCGTAAATATCAGTAGATAAGGAAGTCTTATCTAAATTAGAATTGTCAGATATCCTACGCTTTAGTTGCATAAAAGGAAACATGCATTCATTCTTAACTACTTATCGATAATGGATTTCCTAGATATCACTTCTGAAAAGGAGATGCAAGAATAAGATGCACGATGTTAGATGACTAGGAGGTCATAGGAATCTTTGCTAGGAATCTTTGCAAGTTTGCACTGAAATGCATTCAATCTGTAGCATATTTCAGCAAACTTGCAAAGTTATCAGAATATCATCACAAATATTTTATCTCAAGGAACTTCCTCAGACAACGGGTTGTAAAATATAAGAAACTATAAATAAACGCTTGTATCATACATTTTGTCATAAATTCTCCTCTAGGAAATAGCTTCAAGAGTACATTCTGACATTTTTGTTTTCGAGCCTGAAAATACTTTAAAATGCCTAAGATTTAAACGATACCTAAGATAAATTTACAAACCGAGTTCAGGAACCTGGGAAAGCATTATTCCCGACCAACATTCTGAATGCTAGTTCATGCTCTCCCCCCCCCCATAATGCATACATTCATTAAGTCTCACTTTTTCATCTTCTCATTCTTTCCGCCTAACCTCCCCCCTTAGAAGTTACGCCCATCTAGAGGGGAGGCGATGATTACAAATCCCTTTCAGAACTCGTATGTTGGCCTTAGGTAAGAGGCACTTTTGTGCTAAATCACATTTCAGCACTCTCGTGAAATAGAGTTTGCCGATCAAAAGAAAATTAATTCCAAGAAACTTTCATTTACGTAGTATATAAATATTAGATACATGTGTATGTGCATAAAAAGAGAGCTTCTTAAAAAAAAAAAGAAAAGAAAATTCATGACGCAATATGTTTTGGGCTTTGCTGTACATACTGTTATATGTTTTGGACTTTGGCATCTCACTTTATTTTAGACTTATCTTCTTAGTTTCAGCCGCCATAAAATTTTCAATTATGTCATTTTATATGTAAATAATTCATGTTATCATTTTCTATTGATATCACTGATAAATTGATAAAACTTTCTTTGCACATTTTTTTATTGCAAATAGTTCTTTTACTAATCTCAGCTTCGGAAGCTGAAACAGAAATTTAAAAAAAAAACAGTTATTTAGAAGACTTTAATAATGGCATACATATGTGACAACATATCGTTTAATTTATTGTAATATAAATATTTCAAGTCGATGAGAGTAGACGTATCGTTTCATTAAACTCTACAAGGTCTTTTATTTCTTTTATTTTTAAAGCGAAGTCATATCACCAGTATCCCCATTGTCAGAATTTTTATTGTCGCTCAGTGTTATATGTATATTCTTTGCAATGTTTAAATTAAAATTCAGTACTCCACTTTTTGATTGTTAATATGGCGGATAATTGCTCTGTTTCAGGCATATAAATTGTTCTGGAATTGATAATAGTTAGCTCTTTCACCAGGATTTGAATCTGGGTCGAACTACTAGTTTTAGCGATCTTACCGCAGTTGGTGGGTATAAACATGGTCGATACAAATCGTTTTCCTCTCTCATAGTAGAAGTAATAATGTTTTTTAACACTTTTGGACCAGTACTTCTAGTTCACTTGGACAGCACATGTTTCTTCTTATCATCTGCAATGAGATCGAAATTTTTTACCAGTATTTGTAAATTAGGCCTTGGAATATATGTTATTTAGTTTATAACAGCTACAACACTTAATGTGTCGAATCAAATATTAGTAAAGCAAAAAAATTTAAGCATAATTTTTTTAAAAATTAATTTCCTAATTAGAATTCTAGAACCAGTATCTTAGTATCATTTAATTTATAAAACGCTTTTAGAAATCAACGACCACAAATTTCCTTGAAAGTGTCTTATAGAAGCCAGATGCTAAAAAATAATTGCATAATCCTTGTGCTATATCTCGCTCACTCCAAAAAGTGACTATTTCAAATGAAGTTTTAGTTTCATCGTCAGTTACCCGATTTAATGAGTGAATGGCTTGAATAAAAAAGCTCACGGGTTTATCACAGTGATTTTTTGCTGAAGTATTAGTTCCGTTATGTTTGCTTTGCATATGGGAATCCGTGTCGTACATTTATCCACATAAAACTTATGTACTGCTTTTAGTAAATTTGAATGATTTATAATTAACTAAAAATTTCTGATCAGTGGTATCTTGTAAAAACTGAAATATCAGAAAATGCTCATGAATTTTTTAGATATTTTTATTTTTATTATGATAAACAAATATAATAATAATACTACAGTACGAGCTCGGATCATAAACGCCTCACTTCACAAACAATTTGGTTCCTGAACAAATTATCTGAACAATAAACGCGTCCGAGGACGGACGATGTCTCGCGTTCCGAACACTCAGTTCGGCAATATATCGTTTTTAAAGGTGTTTTTAGGTAACCTATGAAACATAATTAACATTCAGGCCCTTCTGGAAAAGTCATTTTAATATTTTCAATTACTTAAGCCTCATTAACAAAGCTTGGCAACTAAGAGCTTAGAACACTATAACTTCGAGCTGGAGAAAATGATTTCCAAATTGAATTGCAAGCAGAGACTTTTTTCACTTTGATGCTTAGGATTTTTTTCGTTCTCTATGACGTTGTTTCTCTAGACAAACCATGGGCCACAATGAAGACGTGGAGAAGTTACTAGAGGACCATAAAAATGAGCTCAATAAGAAAAAAATATAGCAGTTTCAGAAGGAAAAAGGTATTAGCTATGTAAGGTAGAAAATAACAGTAAGTGAATAGGAAACTGGACGGAATCAAAAAGTTCATTCGTTAATATCCGAGGGTTCTCTGTATCGGGTTTTGACTGTATTTAATTTGTACGTGTGATCTAGTTACTTGCAAGCTAGAGGAGCTCTGTTTCTGTTAAACCTTAAGTTTGTGTAACTGTAAAGAGCAACGTATTAATAAATTAATTTTTATTTTAAACTCTTACTTTATTTCTGATACCTTCAGTCAGAAGGTAGATGGTAGGAAAAGTCGTCTGACAGCCTCTATGGCTACTCAGAGGTGAGTTGGTACAGTGTGTAGTTTGAAGTGATAGACTAACGGTGCAGAACGATGCTCAATGGCGCAAAAAAGAAATTAATTGTAAAGATTTAAGCATAGAAATAACTGCATTCTGTCAAGCGTTTTAAATAAATAGGCTGTCTCAAGATGGTTCAATCTGTATCGCAGTTTGGAGTACATCCACATCTAAAAAAAATATATCCTAATTAAAACGTGAAAAACTAAATTAAAATCCAAAAAATGCAATTTTCGTATGGAATAGCTATCTACTCAGTTGAGGAAGGAAATATTATTCAGTTTCAAAATATTATTATTATTAGGAAATATAATTTAGTTATTGGTAAAATTTTAAAAGTGCCGATTATATAAGAAGTAAACTAGTGCAGCCTCGGCTCAAACAGCGATTTGGCAATTAAAATATCCTCTCTGTTAAACTATGTGTTGTCGATCTAAATATTTTGCACCTAGATTTAAGTATTTTTAATGCTGTCTGCATCAGCGGTTATCAACCTTTTGAATACCGCGTACCATCTAAACAAATATTGAAAAACCTTAGTACATTCATTACATTTTACAGTGAGTATTTTTCAATTTCTCAATTAAAATATTAAAAAAAGTATTCTGCCATTTGCACAACCTATTGGCTGTTCGTATTAAATATGTACACATAAAAAATTAGTTTGAAAATTGGTTACCATTTTAATTATCAAAATTTAGGTCATAATACTTTAATTCTAAAATTTAGTGTGAAATTTGGGCTTGTTTAAAGGGAGATAAATTTCTTTATGTCTGGTCTCATTTCATTTCGTTTTAACCATAAATTACGAACCACTTTTAATTTTTTTTCTGTATTTATTTTTCATCTATAACATGGAAGAAAATCCTTGTCACAAAAACAGGTTCTGCAAGAAGGTGATTAAAATTCAATAGCTTTATTTGAAATTCCTTTAAATTCTTTTTTTAGGTTCAATCAAAAATTAACAAGTGTTATTTTTTAAATCTTCAGTTAGAGTTCGATCACAGGAAATTTCTATCAACTGTTCTTTTGTTTTTCACGATATTTTTTAATTTAATAGTTAAAAATACTCTTTTTCATTGCGTACCACCGGTTGAGAATCGCTGGCCTACATCAACGGTTGACAAACTTTTAGATTCACAATTTAAAATTTCGTGAACCACTAACATAATTTTCGCATCTAGACTTTAAAGTGCTTTTCCCAAAAATGGTAGCAGATGTTTTTCTTACATTGAGCTGTGGAAAAACAGTTTTTGGTGGAGTAGATCTTTTTATTTGGATACATAACACTGAATTAACATGATCTGAAATTGAAGTTTCACGTGACAAAATCAATGAAGCTGCCAAAAATAATGCAATAAATATGGATCAACGTTTCGATGAAGTTCGAATTGCAAAAGTGCTTTTTGGATCAGCTAATTATGAAATTTGGAAAAATAAAATTTGTGAAGAAAACGGATACAACTTTTCAATCATTTCAAGGAGAAAAACATTTCATTTTCCAAGCTTGCTTCAATAATCGAATACATTTTCAGCACGCCAGCCACATCCGCACCGGCCAAAGGGCTATTCTCTAATAATGAATGTTATACGGTCTGAAGAAAGAAATAGAACAGCTGAATCAACCTAAAAGCTTTACAAAGCTGCAAAATTAACAGTGAACTAAGTTCCAGTGAATTTTTCCGCGCCATTACAAGTAAAAAGAATTTTTAATGAAAGTTTATACTAGTGATAAATGCTAATAACTTCTTAATAATATAATATGTTCAGAAAATTTCTTTCAGCTCACTACTATTTTTCTCTAACAACTTTTTTTACACAGAATTTTTAAATCTTTGGAACTTATCCCACTAGATTTTATTCTCTATTATAAGGGTTTCTTCAAAATTATTCCGGTTTTCAGCAACAAATTTCCCAATTTACGAAAAAGATATTATGGTAAGCCTAGACATAACAGACTTAAAATTGCGATTATAATCCCTTAATCCCTGAAAGCTGAGGAAAGATCTTTGATCTCCTTTTCATACTGCAACTTTATAATTAATTTTATTACTAGGCAGGACTTTAAACCGTGCAGTCTCTGTTATTCAAAAAATATGCCAATAATACAATTTTTAAGACAATACCTTGATTCCGCAAAAACAATGAAAAGGCTGTTACAGTTTTTATTACAAGAGGTAAGCTTACTCGCGGGAATTTTATTGACCTGATTATGCTAATCATGTATTTCTTTAAATCTATCGTGATTCTTTCATTAAGTTTGCCTTTCTAGTTTTTCTCTTCAGAGTGAAGTATATTTATATGCACATTAATTTAGGCCTCTTCCTGCAAGCATGTATACGTTTTCTCTGAATGTGCTTTAATAACACGAAACGAACTCTTAATTAATCTAACTTACAAGGTCACGTTTAGTTTTTAACCAGTCATTATGTTAATGAATTTCCCTATCCTCCTCATATCCCGTTTCCTGCCAATTTTTGTGTAGAACAGAGCATGTTCTGCCTGCTGAAGGCCAAGTTGCTAATTCGATATTTTTTTGAGATTAGTAATCTGCAGCTTTGCGTTATTCTCGCCGTTAGGCTTGTCACACCGGCCTTTAGCTCAGAGCCAACTTGAGCGTTACTTTAACTGTGCAGCCATTAAGCTAACTCACTATTTCTTAGTTAAGTCAACTTCTTTAACTTTGATTTAAGCCATAATTACTGGCTATATATTGTAAACACGAGTGATGCCGTCACTTAACTTATACTTCAGTTGAATAAAGTGGGCTTCAGACCCTTTCTCAGTCTGTATGGTATCTTACAAGACATAGTGATAATTCAAAGTCTTCCAAAATTTCGACATTTTATGCTTGCAAAAAAAAAAAGAAGTAGTTATAAACTAAATAAATGATTTGTGATCTAAGAACTAAGTCTAATGTCTAGAAAAAGAGTTTACTACTAACAATTTAAAAAATTAATAAGCCTAACGCACAAGATATTATTATGTTACCTCATGTTTTCCTTTAGCGTAAGCGTTAGCATATAAGGTATTTCTCCCGCCTTCTTCGCATGCATTCGTGGTGTAGTGGTCTGCATGCTCGACGCGTAACCGAGAGGTCCGTGGTTCGATTCCCGGGGAAGGCGTAACTCATTTTTCATGTTTCCTGCTTCATAATAACCTAATGTCTCTACAAGCACATCCTGCTAATAACTAGAAGGTTCGTGAATTGTATCTCGGTAAGGAAGGGTTTCTGTTTCGCGTTTCTCTTTACAACAGTAATTCTAAATGACAGTATCCGTTCAACAGTAACCGTTGCGCCCGATTTAAAGTTTAGCAGGCCATTATTCGTCATCACCTGGGTTTGGTCGACTTGATCTCGTGCGTCTTCCCAGTCTCCCTTTAAGGGAGTATATAAAGAATTATCTCATTCTCCTATGCGTGTTCTTAAGGTGCGAACAGTAGCACCTTCAGCTAGAAAATGGAAAATCCGCGGTTCGAATTCCAGTGAGGGAGCAGTTCATTTCTCACATTCTCGGCTTTGAAAAAAAGTTTCTGAAGTGCCTCCTGAACTAAAAAACGTGTGGTGGCGAATAATTCGTCACTACTTTGGATCTGGTCGACGGGTATCGTGCCTGCACTGGAAGGCAACATGAGGGTCGAATTACGGTTACAGCTAATATAGTGATCAATTACATTTATTCAATTACAATACTTATTACAGTGATATAGGGACCGGACCAAAATATCGCCAAATGATCGCTAAGTTTGACGGCTTTTGGCGATTTCTCGCCTAATTTGGCGATCAAGAATTAGTCACCAAAACAGTTGCCAGCTTGGCGATATCTCACCAAATTATCGAGATACCCATTTATTCAATGTTAAATAGACTTGCCCTGTATTCTTACTTATCCGGCATAGCTTGTCTCTTCAGATTTTTTGTATTACATTACACAGAAAAATACAATTTCACATATAATTGCATAAAAGTCATCTATCTATGTACAGAATTCGTAGCATTACCATTCGCTAAAAGTTAAGAAAAAATGCATTTGTTTATGCCATTATGTTCTTCAATGTATCTGATTTTTTTCCTTCACACGCACCGAGAATTTCAGAGCATCGCTAAATTTGTGCATCGTAATAGTCTCAAACCAGTTTAATTTAAAAGGCAAAACATGAAGTCACAAGGCAGAAGAACGTTTAAACGGAAAATAAGCTTAAATAAAAACTTTAAAAAAAGCTGCCCTTAAGCGTATGCTTATATAAACTTACATCAAGGTTACTCATAGGTTGCCTTTGAAATTTTCCACAGAACTGCGGAATTTGAGAATAATAGCTCTTTTCCTTTGATCGAAAACTAACTTCTGGTCATGAAGTCTTTCTTAATATTTAGTTGGTGGGTAAATTCATGTCAGTAAACTTAATTTATCGAAGCTCCTATTCAAGAATTAAGTCTTCTCATATTTAAAAGACTTTATACACTTTTTAATAACGAATGCTTTGGAATTTTCCTGATCTTTTTCTTTGAGCCAGTATTCTATATTTAAAAAACTTTATACACTTTTTTTTATAACGAATGCTTAGGACTTTTCCTGATCTTTTTCTTCGAGTCCGTATTCTCTAAAGAGGGATTTGGAAATATAGACCAAAGTATTTTCAGATGTATAGCAGTCATTTAATTTATGCGTAGCACAAAACTATGATTTTAGACAAACTTAGAAGTATTGCATATTGTGTATTTAACAATAAAGGATATTTTGTTGCATGAACAAGAATAACACACGGGAGGTGGACGAAAAGGAAAACTCTTACTCCCGCTGTGCGTCAGTACTCGTTCTTTCAATAAGCAAGATGGATGTATAATAGTTTTTGTTGTTTATTTTCTTGCGTAGATTACTCAAGGAAAAACAGTAAAAATAAAGCATTGAAACCTTCATTCTACTAAGACAACTCGAAGAAAAAGTAAACTTGAACTTGATGGAAGATCTTTGTAGCAAATTTGGATCGAAAATTATTTCTTTTTCAAAGGCAGCGGGAAATCATTGCATCATTTACGCAACGAATCGATATATAATATGATACAATATTGTTAACTGAAATAAAAAGATATGCTTAAAAAAATTCAAAAAATAATCATAATAAACAGCCTGATAAAAATCATTCACCAATAAAAAGATAATTTAGAGTAAAATAATTATAATAATATTACCGAACAGTTTAAGATGATCGTTCACCAAAGATAAAAAATGTTTGACAAATTTTATGAGAACAATTCTGGACACGCATTCTCAGTAAAGTTTCAAAAATGGTTGCAGAAAGACAATCCTTAGTGGGAAAGAAATATGCTAATTTACAGTCTGGTATTCAAGAAAGAAACCTTTAACACGGACAAAATACATATTTGCGTAAAATATATTTTTGAGCTATGGTAATTATAAAATAGTTGCTGATGTTATAAAAAATTAGTAGTTTCATTGCAAATGAATTTTTGAGACAATTTTCAGTCTTATATCGGCTTTCAAAAGCAAATGGACTTTTTGGAATTAATTCACTGTGAACATTGAGGATGTTTCTAATTGTTTCAGTTTTAGTTATTTCTTTCACATTCCATCATTTCTCTCATATAAAAATGATGGGTTGAAAGATTATTTTCAATGAGCGAGGAATAAAGATTTCTCTGGTCTGTCATAATCTCTTGTGAAGAGATTCGTCTTTGAAAATAATGACAATGTCTCCAAGCATTTATTATTTTCCCTCAAACTATTTAGAAGGTGAATTATATCAAAGACAAATTCACATCACATATTAAAAATGACTTGTTTACAGTGCAATCTGATTAAGAGCTATTAAGTTTGCTTTCGTTAAATTGAAAAAAATTCCGAAAAATTTATTATTATTCATCACGTAAATGAATGTTCTGTGCCGAGTTACGTAATACTTGTCAGGCTGCTCGGATGATATTGTCTTAACGTGAAGCCATAACATACCGGTGACAAAAAAAAAGGATAAGCTTTGCTATAGACTTTTCTAATGTCAAAGCGTCGCAGCTTTTATCAAGTCTCTTTTAATATGTAACATAATTTTTTTAGCTTTTCTTATTTAATCATTTGCTTATTTAATCATTTTCAAGTTCGGCAATTGTGTTTTTCTTGTGGTTTTTTCAAAAAAAAAGATCAATTATGCCTCGTAGTAAACAGCGATCATCGTTTGATCAAGTATCCGAGTTCGACAGAGGAAGGATAGTGGCTTACCGAAAAGTGTGGATTATCTTTCAGGGAAATCGGTAGTCGTGTTGGACGAAACCAAACAACTGTAATGCGGATATGTGACCGTTGGATGCAGGAGGGTACGACGGACATACGTGTTCAGTAGCATCCACCTCAGTGCACCACTTCACGTGATGACAGGAACATTGTGCTCATGGCAGTGACGGATCGCTCAGTCACATCACGAACCACAGCACAGCACATTCAATCTGTAACGCATCATCCAGAGTCTGCGCGTACCATTCGATGCCGTTTACAGCAGAGTGGTCTATCCGCAAGACGTTCATTGCTTCGTCTACCCTTGACGCAGAACCACAGACATCTCCGAAGCCAATGGTGCGATGAAAGAAGGATGTGGACAGTAGAATGGAATGAAATTGTCATTACTGACGAGTCACGCTTCTGTCTGCAACACCACGATGGTCGGATTCGAGTCTGGAGACACCGTGGAGAGAGGATGCTGAACAGCTGCGTTATGCACCGCCACACTGGTCCTGCACCGGGTATTATGGTATGGGGCGGTATTGGATATCACTTTCGCACTCCTATAGTACGCATTGCCGGTACGCTAAACAGCCACCGCTACATCTCCGAGGTGTTGGAGCCAGTTGTCCTTCTTTACCTTCAGGGCTTACCCACAGCCATATTTCAACAGGATAATGCGCGACCACACGTGGCATGCATTGTCCAATGGTTCTTCGTCAATCGCCAGAATGAATTGCTTCTCTGACCGGTTCGCTCTCCTGATCTTTCGCCGTTAGAAAACATGTGATCCATGGTTGCTGAACGATTGACTCAGATTACATCCCAAGCTGCCACACCAGATCAACTTTGGAAACGTTTGAAAGCTGCTTGGTCTGCTGTACCCCAAGAACACATCCAAAGTCTCTTTGAATTAATGCCGAGGCGTGTGGCAGCTGTGATCTCCAACAATGGCGGCTACTCTGGCTACTGTTTCTAGAAGGACCCACACTTCACAGAAGTCTAGAAATTTAATTATTTGATACTTGGTCAACATTTTATATACTAAATAAATTTTGTTGTGATATCTCTTGTCTTTTTTGGTACTGTAATTTGGGTGGCCAGCAGTGTAATTTGTTTTCGAGTGTCGAGTCTGTTTGAACATCAAAGGCCTATATTTATTCAAAAATTAATGTGTGGAATTCATTGAAGGGTACGGAAAACTGTATCTTCACTGATTGCGTGTAAAGGCTATTGCTTCTTTAATAACTTACATGAAAAAACTGTAATAAATTCAAAATTTAAGTATTTAAAACAATTAAAATGCTGGTTTCTCTATTTTATAGAAGTTAGTAGCCTGATAGCACTATTGAATGGGGAAAAAATCATATTAAAAATGGAAAAATGAACTTGCAGTAAAGAGTTACATATGAAAAGGAGCACTTTATTAAAAAAAATCGTCTTGATTTCTCGAAGAGTATAGGCAAAAGCCTTAATTTAAATTAAAGAAAGGATTTGAAAATAATTAAACTTCCTTCTTGTTTAAGTAATGTCTACAACTTTCCTAATTATATTTTAAGAACTTTTTTTAATTTAAAACAGGCCTGATTTTTTTTCCTTTTTAGAGCAGATAAGACTTATTATTTATTTATTGTTAAATACGAACGGAGATGGAAGTTCATCGCTTTTCTAGTGTTGACCAAGGTTATATTCTCTACGCTAATTTAGAATTAATTCAATATCCTTTGATATACTCTCCAAGGTTACTTTACCAACAGTATTTCGATCACGTCTACTTAAGATTCAAATTGAAAATTTATTAAAAACAATATACGTAGCTGACACTTCCGTTAAGATTTTAATTTTTCTTCCATCTTATTATCCTGCTAATATCTCCGATGTGAAAGAGTATATTATCATTTAATTAAAATAAATATATAACATTTATTTACAAAGCTTGTTATAGTCTATTTTTATTTAATTTAAATACGAGAAAGTATATAATAAATATGTTCAATAGATATATAACTGAGAAAGCTGCAAACTTCTTGATTGCAAAACAATTTCCTTCCTCCCAACCTGCCATAATTTTAGATAGCCTTCTTCAGAGTTACACACTTATGTAAACAATATTAAATACAGAATGGCACTAATTTTATCACTGTTCTTTGATTTAACTACTTATAAGCCATGAAATACAAAATTTATATTTATGATAAATATATGAAAGTTAAGAACATTAAACATTAAGAAAAGTTTAACTTTTTCGTTTATTATCTCATCTTGCTTCAATTTATCCTTGATAGGTAAGTGAATTTCCAAATCAAGAACATTATATCAATTATAATAATAGAAGAACAATTTGCAATATGAGAAAACTATCTAAAAATTATCATTTTTAGTCGCAATTACAACTCTCCCAGACTAATATTTTCTGAAATAAATATGTTCATGAAATATTTTTATTTCACTTAAGTGGAGCATAAAAATTTTAAGACATATGATAATTGCAGTGCATCTTAATGTTTTCTTCAAAGAATTTAGAAAAAAATACATTTAGAAAGAGTACTTTATTAATATTCCCTGACATCAGTTTTACCAAGAACTTTCTGAATATTAGGAATTTGAAATCGATTTGAATATTTTCATCATATTGTTTTCAGACCACTTCAGAAAAGTACTTTTCACACAAAATCATATACCATTTCAAACGCAGTTTTCCATTCTTTCTATAAAGATCTAATGCCTCTTTAGTTTAAATATAGAAAAACGGAACGCAATTTATTCGAATCGCCAGCAGATTTTGGCTTTGATACCGATAGTAGCTGCACCTTCAGTGCAATGACATGAATTTAAAATGAACAGACAATATTTTTTTGTTGTTGTTGTTTGTTTTGCTTATGATCTAAATTTGATTACAAATAAAACGCAGAAAAACAGAATATAAACCTGTTCCTAGATACCAGAATGGCCAGCAGTTCAAGAAAACACACAAGTATCACTATTATACCAAAGAGCCTGAGATATCGAAACGACTTAAAATTTAGAATTTTCATGTCTGTTTAATTCAGCATGGCTAACTGAAGCTCCAACTAACCGGACAGACCTAAGAGAATCATTTGAACACTTCCTGCTTGCATATTATCAAAATATAGCCGGATTTAATAATATTTCTCCTCTTCCCTATAATAGCGAATGTTGAAAAGGAAAGTAATCACCTTAAACTAAAAATCAAAACCGTTAATTTAAATAACATTGTAAGGTTTATCCTAATTTTATTAAAAGTCATGCTTCTTCCCTATCAATTCTAGTTTCAGATTGCAATTTCATACCAGAATGTAATTTCACAAACGCAGTGAATGCAAATGAGTAATTTGCATTCACTGCGTAAACGAGTCGATGTTTCACCGACTTCGAGAGAGTCGTGATTTCCTGACTAGCGCGCGTTTGCCTACGTCTCTCTTAGATATTACGCTCGGCCATACTTTAAGCCCTTGCCTGGCTTCGCCGCCTTAGGGGCCAACTACTTAGAATCCTGATAGCTTCGGCTATATCTTCCGTTAGCTTTATTTAAGCTTAGTTAGTTTAATTTCATAATTTTTTTAATTCAAGCCCAAGTGGAGGCTTTGCTGTATACTCCGACTTAGGAGTTGATTGTATTTATTCTAAGAAATAAAGGGTAGTTAACCCTTCTTAAGTCTTACGTGTTTGTTCACACACTTAAGCGATTATTCGCTTGTTAGTGTTTGTGGGGTTCAAAGATTGAACATTGAATAGAATAAGTGAAACCCCACAACATTAACAACCTTACGTTCTTATAACGACCTTCCGTGTAGTATAATATCACATAAAAATTGCAGGTTTTCGAAAGTTTGTAACAATTTTTATACTTTTTCTTTCATAATGAGGAGCATTCAAAAATTCTCTTGCATATACATGAAACATTTTACTATTTCCTGCAGAGTTACATGTTAATGGAAGTCTGATATTCGTATCACAAATAATATTTTTAAATCATATTAACTGCTTCTTTTGTCCGATAAAATATAGATATCAGGGTTCAAGATTAAACATTAAAGGAATTTATATTAAGTTAAATCCCCACTGACCAATCGCAATAATAATTTCTGTGGAATATGTTTCCCCATACTCATAATATTAAATCATAATACTGATTAATTCATCTAACGAGTATTATTGTAGAAAAATAACTAAAGCTATTCAATTTCTTTTTAATTCATATTATTTTAAAATCCAGCACATTTGAAGTGAAATATTTTATACGAAAAAAATATTTCAGATAATAAGCTTTAAATTTTTCCATAAATTGGGATTCATTCGCTTCATATTTTATACTGTTCGTCAAAATAAAAGAGTAAAAAAAAGAGAGAGAGAGAGAGAAACATTTAGTGACAAAAACCGGTTTTACACCCGATATAAAGCTGTAACTCAAATGTGATGCTGTTCATATCACAATAACCTTCCTTTCTCCATTAAATGAGAGGGGAGCACGAAGTTCACTTCTGCACGCCAATAAAGATTTTCGAAAAGAACTTTTTTCCCCCCATGCCATTCTTAAGGGTCATTCCCAAGATCCCTGTCATCACAACAGCAGTTATCCGGCTTCTTAAGTACTATTCAGCCTTTCAAAATAGTGGAATCCGAGTTTTGAAGCCATAAAACTAATATATCATTTAAAAACGTTTGTTTAATATACTTTTCATACGAATGCAAGTGCGCTAATTAGTATTTAAACAGCAATAGCATTTGCCGCGTACGAAAACGACTGCGAGGTTATATCAGTTAGTTCAGCATAGTCTTCGTTAAGTAGCGATAATCCGTGTAGATCAGAAACCTGAGATTTAAGCAATAACATGTGTGTAAAAAAAGTGATAAATTTTAATTTAATTTCTTAACGTTTTGATCTCTCTTTGTTGAAACTGTGGAATCAAATATTTCTCAGTGAAATCCTATATTTAAGGGATACAGATCTGTAATTCAGAAATAAGAGTACATCCATGGCATATATTATAAGGTATTTTCTCTCTCCTTTCTGCATGCCTTCGTGGTGTAATGGTAACACACTCGGCAGGTATTCGAGAGTTTCAGGTTCGAGTCCCGTCGAGAGCATTGCTCGTTTTTCGTGTTTTCTTCAAAAATTCTAATGACTCTACAGTGGCGCCCGAGCTAAAGGGTGGTGGATGATGAATCTTCACCACCAAGATTTGGCGACTGAGTGCCCTAAATCCCAGTCACCCTTTGAAAAGGGGAATATATAAGGTATTTTCTTCTTCCTTTCTGCATGCCTTCGTAGTGTAACTGTAGCACACTCCGCGCGTATTCGATAGGTCCAAGTTCGAGAGGGCATGTGGTACTTCTTTCGCAACTGAAGCAAACTACAATGATGGAACACAAAAGTAACTTTATTTAATACTGAAAATGGGGACATACAAGCAAGAACAGGAAACGTATTCTAAACTATTTAAAAATAAAAATAATTACATTCTTCGTGCGAGAACCTGCGTTTAAAACATTGCCATTAAGATATATATTAATGTTGATCTATTTAAATTGTAGAACAGATTAGCAATAATATTCAAAACTGTTACAGGCATTGCTCATTTTTCGTGCTTCCTACTTCAAAAATACAAAGGATTCTACAATATATAATAACTGAAGAGCATCGGTTTTTGGATGAGATTTTTTTTCTCGGTAGCTGAATAAGTTATTCATTACTAAAAACAATTTTATGTAATCAAAATTATCGAACAGAGCATTTCTGTTTCTTAATAGCAGGAAACCTTTTTTGAATACACTGAATGGGTTTAAAAAGATTTTAAGTTTTTATCTTATGTAAAACGGAACACTATAATTTCATTGGCTCTGATCTCAACTTTCGCCCTTAAAACTACTTTTATGTGTTTTCATGTACCTTTTCAATGTCATTTTGAACCTGAGCACCTAGTTCTTTAAAGTGGTGGGTTGTAAAAGTGAATACAGATTTGTATTTGAGATAGTCCTTTCCAAGTAGTTTCAGAAATTTACTTTCATAGCTATGTATGTGGTGTAAATTTGTGCAGAGAATTTTACCCATGCCTTAAAATCAAGTGCATGAACGTGAATGACATTAATCACTACGACATTAATCACTGAATAGAATTGTGAACTTAAGAGCTCAATAATTATAGCTAAATTATCGAAAGTATAATAATGCAGGTTTGAAAAAGAGACATTTTTGCATCCACGGCGCAACGAGACTTCTCCAATTCACATGCGAGCCCTTTGATTCTTATGAAAAATTAAATAAGCATAGTATAAGCATTTAAAGTCAAAATTAATATGAAAAGAGCAAATTATTTAAGACTTTAGAATCTGGTAAGCTAGAGGTAGAGCTCTAGCACTTACCCCTATTTCACTACCCAAGCTATCAATATCGACAAGTTAATAGCCTTACAAGTTCTGTAGTATATTTATTTTCTAATCTAAAAGAACCATAATACAAAAAATGACCAATAATGCGTATTTCCTAGTCATGTTTGCGAATGATATTTTACAAACGCAAAATATGCTTTTTAAGTTCACTTAAAATATGCCTTTGGAGGCAAAAATTGAGTGAACTGATAAATCCTTTAACTTAATCTAATCGTTATACCTGTAGTGCAGTTGTTGTATATTCACACAACAACAGTATGCAATTAAATAACCATTAAAGTAAAACCTTCAGCATCAAAAACTAAAAAAGCATTAATAGCTTCGGTAGTTGATCGGCATAATCAAGATCTCATTCAGTACAAAAGAATTAATAATAAAATTGATGATTGATTGTTTATTGGTATAAAGCTGTATCATGCAGTCTGTAAGAAATCATAGAAAAGTTTAAAATAAGGGGAAAATACACAAAAATTAATATATTTTTAAATAATTAATATTTTTTAAATACGTACGTTTTTAAGCAATAAGTGCAACATAAAAAAATAAAACTCAGGAACATAAATAAAGGCAATCAAAAATATGAAGAAAGCGAAACTAATGAACCACAGTAAAATCTGCGCCTATTTTTTCACCCATGCCAGATGCTGAAACTTGCTAAGAGAAGTTATGCTCAAATGTCAGTTTATAAGGTTTCTCCTTCAATCTCTTGACCTTCTTCGTGAGCATAAACTGTGAAACCTTATGTGGAGGACAGTGAGCAAATCTAGGCTATGTCCTTTAGTGTTGCAGAAACTACAAAGTCAGAAGGAGGGTTTAAAAAGTGACCCTTTAATTCAAATATTTACAACTCTTCCAATTGAGAGTAAGCCACTACTTGGGCTGAACTAAAATAATATTAAACTAAAGTGTGTTAACAAATTCAATACCTAACTTAATTCTAAATAGGACGGCGAGGGAAGCTTAACTCTTAGTGAAATGCAATTATGCGAATTTCACTAGAAAACACTGGTAATTGCAAATTGCCTATGAAGGCGAACTTTCAGTAGACAGAGGAAATCTTTGCGCGCACAGCCTTACGGCGATAAATCCAAGGCTCTGTCTTTCCCCTCGTTAACTCCTGCCTTTTAACTGCTAACAGATATATGCGATTTGCATAAATATCTCACTCGCGCTAAATTCGGGCAGCAACTGAAACTTTGAGAATTCGATAGGAAAGTTCAAACTAAAAATAATTTGGTTAATTAAAATAATGAATGCTACATAGTTGCTCCCAGAATTTAGTAGTCTGAAACTAAGTAGCCTAAAATCGGCTTTTAGTGAAGATGCTAAATTCTAAATCTAAATTTTCCTTCCTATTCGCCATCCTTTACAATTGTAAGTTTTAAATTTAGTTTAACTCTCTGTTTGTGTCTTAGATATTTTAACATAGAATATCTTTTTCCGTCTTCACATCAAAAAGATCCATCAGGAATTTGGCTGGATACTATCTGGTTCCTTCCAATCTGGAAGGAAATAAATTTTAATTTCATGTTATAAGTACATTTCACCTGAAAAGTACAACATTCCCTTCCTCTGATGCTTTCCGTAATGACTTTTATTCGCGCTTTAGGTATTCGCGTTTTTTAATTTCTATTAGCGCTTTTCGCCAAACGCATTCATTTTACACTCATTCATTTTTAAAACTTCCCCCTTGTTCTCTGGCCAAATGTGGTGTTTGTGAAAAACACGCAGTTTTACTTTGTCAAGTGTTCACAACTACCACCTGACTTCAATTCTATTGGGGTTAATTCTTCGACTTTCAAGACCTCAGACTTCCCCTAAAACAAATCTGAAATGCCCTGAGGTTCTAACATGAAATGAACTTTAAACTTTTGTGTGAAACCAGAGAACACTACGTACAACATTCAAACATTTCAATTGCATTTCATACATATAATTCATTCTTTCAATCTTCAATTCAAATTTTCTTTAAATGCTCATTGCGTTAAATAACACTTATATATTCACTTTCTAATTTAGCGCGCTTTACGCTTTTACATTACATTTTAATTTTAACTTGCGTATCCTTTACGCTTTTCCAAAATATTCGATATAAACAAAACCAGTGCTTAAGGCTTACAACAAATCATGCATTACATAGAAAACAGTTTTACATTAAATGCATTCATTATTTATACATAGAAAAATATAATACAACAGTTTTGCTATACAACTTACGTACTAGTTGCTTTTAATTAACACAATTCAATTTCCTATTTACAGAGAGTCTTTTGACTAAAATCGATGAATCCCATGTTCTGGATTACAAAGAACATTTCACGAAGTCTCACAGTTTTTCAACTGAACTCTCGAATTTCTTCCGCTGCATAATTAAGTTGTTCCTTCAAGCGTGTCCTTTACGCTTTCGGCAACCGGCTTTTGACTCGGGTAACTTCCCTTTTAAATCTGCAACTTGCACTTAAATCAGAAACATAACTGTGTGAATTTTAAAAGAAAATAAAGAATCTACTTATCTTTCTGCCAGTCTTTTAGGCGTTTTTTTGTCCATTCCTGAAAGGTTGGATATACTGTGGCTTGGGCTATTCTTTGCTTGTTACTCCTAGATTGAAACTCTGGGGCCGCCTTTCGTTTGGTCGATCTTCTTTCCTCCAGAAACACCTTGTTGGGACGAATGGTGGGTGGCGCTTTCCGTTTGTGCTGAAGTCTTTGCTCCCTCTCCAGACTAGCTCGTTCCTTCTCCTGCACTCGTAGGCTCCTTCGTTGTGGGTTGGCACCTTCGGCGGCTCGCTTCTCGCCGTTCTGTTCCCTCCGTAGTGGTGGAGCTTTCATAGTGTTTTCATTTGAACGTTCCTTCGTTAGACGCTTTTGTCGCTGAGACTGTTGCTTAGTGTTTGTCCTTTTTTGTTTCTGGGGTGGTCTTTTCTTCGGCTGCGGCTTCCTCTCTTCTGGTAACCTCCTTTTCAAACTGGGTTCTCTTGTTTTTGAGGGACCTGGTTGGGGCTCTTGAACCTTAGAAAAATTCTGTGAGGCTGGACCCTGCAACATGTCTTTCAAAATATTATTATTAGCTCTTCGATAATAATGTTTAATTTGATCGAAATTTGCCCCTTCTCATTCTTTAAATATGCACGGCATTCAACTATTCTTGTAATTTCAAAAGGACCATGCCATCTTGGGCAAAATTTTGCGACCTTATCTTTTGCTGCGCATGAAAGTGCGTGGGCTTGTTTCAACACCTCCTCCCCCACTTTATATTCTACGGTTCTTCTTTTTGAATCGTAGTAAATCTTTTGTTTCTTTTGCGCTTCCCGGGAGCACTTTTCTGCCTCCTTCAACATTTTTTCTATTTCACCCATTTGAAATTCCGGCGCTCTATCTTTCACATAAAATAATTTATCTAAGGGGGTCATTATCTTCCTGCCCAAAAACAATTCGGCGGGGGATTTCTTCGTTGTCTCGTGCTTAGCCGTTCTGAGGGCGAATGCAAATTCTTCGACGCAGTCATCCCAGTTAGAATGGTGCTTTTGCACATAATTTCTAATCAATTTTACAATATTCTTATTTACCCGTTCCGCTATATTTGATTGTGGGCGGTAGGGTACCATTTTCATATGCTTAATGCCCAACTTGTCACACATCATTTTAAATGTACTGCTTACAAACTGGGGACCATTATCGCTAATCACCCTCGCTGGACATCCATATCTTAAAATATATTTGTTCAAAAACGAATCTGCAACGACTTTTGCTGAAGCCCGCTTAAGTGGTATCAACTCAACCCATTTACTGAAATGATCCACAATGACTAATAAAAATCGTGCCTTATTTACATGACTCCTGGGGTAGGGGCCTAAGAGGTCAATACCAATTATTTCATTGGGGAACCTAGACTCAATACTAGTTAATAACCCGGCCGGGCGGAAATTTACGTCATTATTTATCTGACACGTGTGACAAGTCTGGCAGTAATTTTTAACTATCTTTTGTAATTGCGGAAAATATACCGCCTCGCGTACGCGTTGTATTGTTTTTCTAATTCCAAAATGGCCCGAGACAGGCGAATCGTGGAGCTCTTGCAAGATACTTAAAATTAATTTGGCCGGGATGACTGGTCTGTATTCACTATTTTGATTCGTAACTTTAGTATAAAATAAGAGACCATCAATGATTTCATAGTTCTGTGCTCTGCTTCGTATTGCATTAATGTCTATATGCTGGAAGTTATCTGGGTCTTTTAAATAATTATAAATATTTCCGAATTCGGGATCCCTAGCAATTTCTTCTATTACAGTCTCTCGAGAGTCAATGACCTTTGCCTGAAGCATCGCTATTTTTACTTTCTCGCCGTTCTCGTCTAACTTTATTCTAGATAATGCGTCGGCCACTACATTGTCTTTTCCCGGTGTGTGTTTGATAATGAGATTAAATTCTTGCAACTTTAGGGTCCACCGAATTAAGCGTGGCGAAAGATTCTTTCCTGAAAATAATCTGGTAACTGCCGCATGATCTGAATATACTGTTACGGGAGAACTCCCAAAATATACACAAAATTTTTGAACAGCTGCGAGCACTGCTAAAGTTTCACGCTCCGTTGCCGAATAATTTCTTTGCGTATCATTCAATGTACGACTAAAAAAGGCAATCGCTTTTCTATTTTGTGTTAACACGGCTCCGATTGCGTAATCTGATGCGTCTGCATAAATTTCTAGACCCTTGTCTTTCTCTGGGAACTTTAGAACCGGTGCATTAATTAAAGATTCTTTTAACTTCTCAAACGCGGCGTTTGCTTCTGAAGACCACGCAAAACGAACTCTTTTCCTTCTCAACTTTAACAATGGTTCAGCAATTTCTGCGAAATTTTTAATAAAAATTCTATAATATGAGCACATACCCAAGAAAGTCGCTAACTTTTTGGCTGTATTCGGAATTGGGTAATTTTTCACTGCTATAACTTTAGATTTATCTGTTTCGATCCCCCTTTGAGAAATTTTGTACCCTAAATATTTGAGTTCTTTTGCCGCGAATTTACATTTCTTAATGTTCACTTTAAGTCCTGCATCTTTCAAAAGAGTAAAGACTTCTCGAAGGTCTTTAATATGTTCTTCCAGCGATTCTGAAGTAACAATTATATCGTCAAGATAAATAAATGTACTTTTTCCTATTACCGGCCTTAAAATTTTGTCCATGCACCTCTGAAACGTGGCCGGGGCTCCCGACAATCCAAAAGGCATACGCAAAAAGCCATATGTACCGTATTTTGTTATGAATGCTGTTTTGTGAACATCTTCCGGCTTTATGCTTATCTGAAAATATCCGGATGTCAAATCTAGGGTGGTTATGTATTTTGTCGATTTAATACTTCTTAGAATTTCATCAATTACCGGAAGTGGGTAAGTTGGAAATTTTGTTATACTATTAAGCTTTCTGTAGTCAATAGCGAACCTGTACCTTAATGGATCAGTTAACGGCAAATCATTATTTTTCTTACATAAAACAACCGGACTCGCATATGCACTAGAAATAGGAGTTATTATTTTGTTTCTTAACATTTCATCAATATGGTATTTTATTATTTCCTCCTTAACTTTGTCGTACTTGTAAGGACGCTGACGTATAGGTTCATCCGTAGTTAATTTAATTTCGTGTGCTACGATCTGGGTGAATCCTGGAATATCATCAAATAAATCAGCGAAATTACTTACCAACTCCCGAAACTTGTCCTGTTCTTCGGGCGTTAGATGGCTTAAATCCACTTCAGGGGGAGGTGTTGATTTCTTTTTAACTGGGTCCATGGTTACTTGCAAGGTGGAGTTTTCAAAATCGATTTTCGCATCCACAGCTGCAAAGAAATCTGTTCCTAAAATAACCGATGCTTGGAGGTTCTTCACTACAAGAAACATAATTTTTTTTTGTTCTTCGCCGATTTTGATGTACAGCTCGATTTTTCCCATGCATTGACACGTTTTTCCTTGGGCTGCTACCACCTTCATTCCTTCCACGCTATGCAGACGATATCTACGAAAGTGCTTCTTAAAAAATTCTTCTGCCAAACAGCTTCCTTGAGCGCCGGTATCCAACAGAGCTGTAGCGGGTACGTTGTTAATTAGTAACTGCAGTCTCGGTAATTCAATGTTTCTCACCATGACCGTATTTAGCTGTACTTCAGAGGGATTTTTCTTCTCCTCGGAACATTGCACCCCCTTCCCCGCAATATTCCTTAGTAGTTTAAATGCTTTGCGGGTGTTTTCTTCTGTTGCTGGCTTCTGCCTGGGGAGAATGATTTTCTTCCGTAGTTGGAATTATTTTGTTGGCGCTGTACTTGGCGCGGTTGACCGCTCGCATTTTGACTGGTACCAGTAGTTCTCGGCCATCGTCTGTTTCTTCCTTCGGCATTCTGGTTCCCCTGCAGCCGCTGTTCATACGATTGTCTCCGTTGATTTTCGGCCGCTCGCCGGCTCTCGAATTGTACGGCGAGTTCAAACAGCTTGTCCAGCGTTACGGGATTTCTTAGCTCCATGAAATCTTGTATCGATGGTAACAATCTGGGCAGGATTATCTGGATAATCTCCGGGTCCGGCCTCGTGCCATACAATAATTTAAAGACTTGTATTTTTCTCAAAATAAATTCCGATAGTTCATCCACCCGCTGTTGATACTTGCTAAACAACTCAGCTTCGAGTTTCGCACGGTCTTTAACCACAGGAAACGCTCTCAAAATTGCTAGTTTAAAATTCTCGTACGTGTAAGTCGGCGTTCCTGGTTCTCCCAGCAGACATTTTCCGATGCACTTATACCAGGTCGCTGCTTGGCCCCTCAATGCTCCTGTCGCTAATATGACCTTCTGATGTTCCGGAACTGGATACAGCAAAAAATGCGCTTCTAACTTTTCCAGGAATGTGTTCACAGGTCCTCTGGCATCAAAAACTACTGCCGGCTTCATGGCTGCTCTGATGGTTTCCACTATGAATCCAAATCCATCAGGCATTGCAGCTGGATTTTGGGATGTAGTAGGCATATTCCAACTTCCTTCCATCCTTTTAGTTGTTCGGGCGCCAGTGTAAGGTTTCTCCTTCAATCTCTTGACTCTTTTCGTGAGCATAAACTGTGAAACCTTATGTGGAGGACAGTGAGCAGATCTAGGCTATGTCCTTTAGTGTTGAAAAACTACAAAGTCAGAAGGAGGGTTTAAAAGTGACCCTTTAATTCAAATATTTACAACTCTTCAAATCGAGAGTAAGCCACTACTTGGGCTGAACTAAAATAATATTAAACTAAAGTGTGTTAACAAATTCAATACCTAACTTAATTCTAAATAGGACGGCGAGGGAAGCTTAACTCTTAGTGAAATGCAATTATGCGAATTTCACTAGAAAACACTGGTAATTGCAAATTGCCTATGAAGGCGAACTTTCAGTAGACAGAGGAAATCTTTGCGCGCACAGCCTTACGGCGATAAATCCAAGGCTCTGTCTTTTCCCTCGTTAACTCCTGCCTTTTAAACTGCTAACAGATATATGCGATTTGCATAAATATCTCACTCGCGCTAAATTCGGGCAGCAACTGAAACTTTGAGAATTCGATAGGAAAGTTCAAACTAAAAATAATTTGGTTAATTAAAATAATGAATGCTACAAGTTATGTCATCAATATGTAAGGGTGTTCTTCATCGACAAGAACGCTACAAGCTAACTGTTGCTTCCCTTCTCCCCACGCCAAATTACGATTATGTTGCATACTCTGTATTACAGAGAAAAAAGAAGTGGGTCATGAAAACCATTCTTTTGAAAAGGAGCGATCAGTGCAAGAAAAAGGTTGGGACCCTAGACGGAATCTCAAACTCTCTAACAAGATTGCCGTTCTCGAGGAGCTTCGCTTTGACAACTTAAGGCCTAGTCCACGAACAGCAAAATGTCTCTTGATTCTACAACACGAGCTGCAGTTAAAGCCCTGCCGTATTTAACTAGCTTGCGAGTAAGTTGCATTTGTGTGGCCTTCTCAGAGAATATATTTATGGCGGAAGATAGAAGAGTCTGTAACTTAAAGCTCAATCGCCAATAGAATTTAAAAATATTCGTCCCAATTGTAAAACAAAGCTATTAAAATATTTGACAACTCCTTTGTCGCGACAGCTCCTTCTAATGGGGAAAACCATTAAAATACGTATATGTGATCTAGTTTTGCACTTCTTCTCTTTAATATACAAAAGAACCTCTTTACTGAAAACCCAAACCACTATACTCAATATAGTCGATGAAGATGAATAAAAGATAAATAAATTTACAGCCAGATGATTCACCGTAAATAAGAACAAATTCCGTAATTTCATCTCTAAAATATTCAATGAACGTCACTTACACCGAGAGTATATGTACTTGACAATGAAAAAATGGATAAGGTACAAACACTTTCGCTCAGGATCACACGTTCTCCGTAAATTCACTGCTTATTCGCTAACTTCCTTCATCCTTTTATTTATAGGATTTCTAAGAAGGAATGTTCGAAAATCTAGAAACTCTTATATCTTTACTCTTAGTAACCGTACAGCGTTGAAACCAAATGCTCAAGAAACTTTCAAAAGTGGCCGAACGCTTGGAGATATTTCTTCAAATTCTGCCAAACCTTTCCGAAAATTTTCATCATGTTTTGCAATTTTGGCTATCCATTGCATCCGTTTCCAATGGCACTTTTTAGAAAGGTGTAAGCGATTACACGCACAAAATTAAGTTAGTTCAAACGTAACAAAGCAATTTTTAATCATATATACAAAATAAGTAAACACTATTTTATAGCAATGCAAAGGAATAAAAAACTAATATTTCCACTAGCTTACAGCAACTGAGGTATTTTGCATTTGTTTAAAACAATATCATATAAAGCGGGCAAATCACACTTCTTTATTCTAAATAAAATAAGGGAAAAAACTACAGCTATAAATAAGTAGAGGAGAAAATTAGTCAAAAATCGCTCAAACAAGGCATAACACTTCTTGAATAAAATTGGGTTCAGAACCAAAAACAGTATATTTATGAAATTACGCTTTTTCGTTCATTAAAATTAGCATTCTTTTTATTAAAAAAATGCTTCCTTTTCCTTTACTTTTGTTTCATAGAGAATAATGTATGCAGCTTTCATTAGAATTTCAGTAGCTACAATGAGCTTTTTAATGTAGAATCTGATATTTTTCTCACATATTTAAATGCGGTGTCATCTGCAAAAGTCGATTAATCGCATTAAAAAATATTTTATTAGGCTATTTTTTCAAAGTCTGCCCTAGTTTCACACATTAAATCACGTTTCGTTTCCGTAAAGAATGATGGTAATTTGAGATCACCCTTCAACCTTAATTAATGTTCTTTTTTAGATTTCTTAATAAAATAGCTATTATAATATAATTTATTAGATTGAACTTTTAAGCTTAATACGTGATTAGTTGGGAATTTTAAGTATCTCGATAACACCTGTAATTTTAAAATAAACTTAAATACCTCTGAGCTTTGAATACCCAGATTCAAGTAATATGTTAGCCTGTTAAAGAATAAGTAATTCTTTATTAGATTGAATAGTATTTTATATTACATCTGAATAGATAAAGTTAGGAATTCATTTATCTTTAAAATATTTCAGATCTTATCAATAATTTCAACACGTTTTCAGTTTCGAAATGGTTGTTAATCAGTCTTTGGATACTGAGCTTCAGTATGCTTCACATAGCAACATTAACCTGTTTGTTAAAAGTATGTGTAAGTAATTTCAAGTACGTTCCCATTAGCATAAAAATTTAGGCTTGGGCTGGAAATCAAAAGATTTTATATAATTTATTGGGCAGTTCAGTCATACTATGCTGTAAACTTTACGAAATGAGACTTCAAAAATTACTCGACGTTAATTTAGAAAGCGAAAACAGTTAACGGCTGACAGTATAATGCATATATTGAACAAACATGATTTTCGAATAGTTACGCATATGCAGCTTAAATTTTGCAAAGCGTGTGTTATGCTGCAGTGCAATTTCTCAGCACAAATGAAGGCAAAAGCCAGCATAGATTTAAGTTAAAAGATCATTGGTCTTGCATAGTCCAGATCCTTTTATAAATGAGCACCAAGTCTTTAAGGATTATGAATTTCCTTGCCATTAATCACTTCATCGTAGCTATTTATCCGGTTATAATCGGTACATCCACAACACCTTTGACACAACTTTTTGACCACAATACTTTTCACATCCACGGCACTTTTGACAATTTCGGTTTATAAATATAAAGGTGCAGAAATCAGCATGTGTTTTAATTAATGAAAACAAAAAACTAAATAAACTAAATGCAATGAACACATGCTGATTCATGCGTGAAATTTCTGGCTAGAATTGATTGATTTTATATTCGAAATATATTGCATGGACTCCTGTGCATTTTCCTAACTACATTTTATCGTTTAAGTTCTAAATTAATTATCATTATTTCCATGTTTATATTTTTATACATTTTAATTTCTTTATTTATCTGTGCTACCGAAGTATCGGCTGAGTTAAAAGTTATTTAGTAAGTGAAATAACGAGAGAAAAAGAAAACTGCAATCGAAATTTTTTTACTGTCATATTTTATATTAGAGAGGAATTTCTAGCTCAAAAATAACTTCTAAAAGGGTTAGTTTTAAGCTGTTTTGATTAAGTACTGATGTTTCCTTAATTAAAATCGAGATTCTGAAAAACTGCCTTATACTTGTGCTATGATTGCAGTAATTTTCAGATTCTCCAAACTTTGTTAAACATCAACTGTTAGCCCAAGCAGAAAACCAATATTCCCTAAAGTATTTTGAAAGTTTGCACAAAATGCGCGTTCATTACGAAAAAAATCTTTCATAAAAGTCGGCATACGGTGTAGAGTTCCTCACTCTTATTCTACTGCGAATGTAAGTAATTAATTGAAATAAATGAAGCTTATTTTAAATAATGTAATGCATTTTGATGCGTCTAAGAAGTTAAGTCAAAAATATAAATGTTGACTATAAGAAACAAACCCATCATATTTAGTAATTCTTTTCCTGAAGTTATATTTTGAAGGAAATTGCACGATATAAATTTGATTCTGATATTATCAAGAATCGTTAAGGCTTTAAAAAATATAGAGTTTCCTGAAAAGAAGGGATGAAAAAGAACTTCGCACATATCCGAAATCAGTGAGTTTATTGCACTGTGATTTACGCAGCTCAAAAGAAGAACTCAAGAAGTTTTACTTGCTGGACATCTTTAGATTTGCGATTCTGAATTACGGAAACGCTAGGACTAGGTCACATTAGAGGACCCTAGCCAGTTGCCGACTGATAAAGGCCGCTGAATACTGGGAGTTTGACCTGGATTCACTCCTAGGCGGCTGTCAATCTTCCCTTTAAACTGATAGTCCTCGCGTGCTTTGCCATATTCAAATAACCTAACCTAACCTAACCAAGGTCACACCAGTGATTCTTCTGAGTGTATAGAATGAGTTAGAGCATCGCCTACGTGAACGTCGAGCTACAAATATCGCTCACGAAGTTACTTTTCGAGTTCTTTTTTCCACCTACACAAACTAAATGCAATAAACACATTTATTTTGGGTATATGCTTCGTTCTGTTTCATTACCTTTTCCCAGGCATCCTGTATTCTTTTATTAAGAGGATATGACACTCTCCAAATATGGATTTTTTCTACATTTAAGATTTTTTTAAGTCTATTTTGATTTAGTTCCCTTTTTCGCCATTTTATTTGAATTACGATTTTTTGTTTTATATACACTCTGTCCCAAAAGTTTATAGACTCAACTATATTACGTGTTTTAGCAAAATGAAAAGAACACAAAAACCAAATGAAAATCTGTTTATTTACATCACATGCAACTTGTATTCCAGCGCATGTTCAACTAAAATAGCAAATAGTCTTAGAAATAGTCTTAGAAAAAATAAAAACGCAGAAGAATATGCGTCCCATACTAACATTTTAACAACTTGCGATCAGTTTCCAATTGCTTAATACAAAGTCGCCCCCATTATTCCGTTTGACGTCGAATGCACGTTGCTTCATCAACGGAACTAGGTTTTGTAATAGCTCTAGTTCCAAATTGTACCATGCATTTTCGATGCCTGCTTTTAAGGCATTCACGGAAGAAAACTGCCTTCCATTCTCGTTAACTCTCCGAGACATAATACCCACACATTCTCGATCGGGTTAAAATCGGAACTCATTTGTGGCCCCTCAAAAACAGTGACATTTCCCATGTCTAAGTAATTTTTTTTTGTAGCATTAGAGGTACGAATCAGAGCATTGCCATGCTGGTACATACAGTTCTGTCCTCCAGCGTTTTCTGCAAACGGCATAAAATGATCTCTTATTGTTTCTATGTAATTAGACAAACCTTGTCGACCATCCAGAAAGGTGAAACGCATTTGCCCATTGAAACCGAAAACTGAGCACACCGTAACAGGTACACCTTCATTGTTCCTACTGAAATAGCTCAAAGGCTCTTTTCGTAAGTCATGCCAGTAATACACCCGTCAAGATCATCTAGATACCTTTTTTTTTTTTTTAAATCACTGAAAATTACAGAGATCCATTTGTCCCCATATTCCATGTGGTTACAGGCCGATTGCAATCTCGTTCATTTGTGATGCTTTCAGAGCGGTAATGATCGAGCCACTTTTACGTGAATCATATAATCAGATTCTTTGATTCGCCTATGAACGGTGCTTTTGAATATTTGCAATCCACAAATCTTTATAATTTGGCAAAATGACTTTTTCTTTGTCGAAGACATTCTTTGTATTCGCCTATCGCTGCAACTATCCGACACTCGGAGTCTTCCTGAACGTGTTTTTGGCTGATGTGGCGTCTTAGAGACATAACATGATAAATCATACTTCCAGATCAATTCAGAAGGTTCGAAATTTCTTTAACAGATCTACCGTGCAATTTAAATTTCAGAATCCTATTAACTTCAGCATCAGAAAGTCACGTAGCTTTACGCATATTTAAACGCAGTTCAAATTATCCTTTTTTCTTTTTAAAATTGGAGGTTTGAATGAAGGCGTTATCATATAAAAGGCTTAAGCTTCCCATCATGATTGTTGCTAACCAATTTGAGTAAAATTACATTTGTCTATAAACTTTTGGGACACACATTTTTTCTATTTTTATTTTCCTAAAAGGCAAATTAATATTTTTGTTAAACATTTACTCAGATGTAAGGCACATGTGTTTTAAATATTCATATTTTAATTGGGTGATTTTATTCGTCTATTTTTTTTAAACATGTAATTTACTTGAGTCTATAAAATTTTGGGACAGAGCGTATACATCTTTTTCCTTGATGTGTTAATGTGCTCTAATTTATTTCCGATGATGTTTCAGTTTATTTTGTAATCACTGTGCAGCCGATGTAGATTAATATCACAAAATATTACACATCTTTGTTTAAGCCTGAGATGCAAATACAGACGTCTCCGGCTTATTCAACTGATTAAGGACCAAAGTACTTATGAAAGCTAAAAATCATCAAATGTGAAAGCAATTTATTTATTTATATTTTAAAGTAGCAAATGCTGTGTTACCACGAAAAAATTAATACGTCTTATATTATTTGCGAATGTATGCAAGAGTTAAGTAACATCATTTAAAGGCACAAGAAATAAAATAAGATGGACAAAAGTTTTACTTTTGAGTTTACAAAACCTGATAAAATAAGGCTGACGGGAGAATTTCGTATTAAAAATATATCCTTTGTTCATAAATGAAATCGATCATCGGAAAGCGGGGAAACAGTTGTAATGCGGAATGTGTTAGAGTATGCAAAAAAGTACATCATTTGCTTTTATTTTTTATTTTTTTGTGACGAAGGGGAGGTGTGAAGCATTTGTTCCATCAATATGGTATTATATATTTATATCAAAGCATCCCTAATACACATAATATAGAATATTATGAATCTGAACAAAAAATAAGGATTTTTTATTTCAGCTCTCTGTTTTTTCATAGATGATCTTGAGCTTATCTATCATTTAATCTGTTTGATTACCCTTGAAGGTAAGAAGCGAACAAAGCAGTAGTACCGGCCCAGTGATTCCAAAAACAAAGACCATTGTCATTTAGAGCTCCTCGTTACATGCCTTCAATCACTGTGCTGTTATCATACATATTCAAAGATGCTGTCTTTACTCGATGTCAATTTGCTTATTAACGCAGAAGCGTTTTTTCATCTCATCGCTATTTAAATATATATAAAGAGAAAAATGTCGTTATACCTTCCAAAAATCATATTTCCTAAGGCTCTAAATCTCACCTAAAAGTGAACACAACTTAAAACAGGATATTTGTGTAATTTAGATTGATACGGTAAAATTTAATTAATAAATTATCACTGTAAAGTGGTAACAAAGTGTGCACATTATGATGTGTATTATGCTACTATATAAAGTAACGCAAAATATTGTTAAGAATTTTGTACATATGTAAATAATTTTAGGGAAATTATGTATGAAACTGCAGTATTTTTTCTATAATATAATATGAAATGCTTGAAAGAAACGATGCTCTGCCGAAAAAAATAAGAATACAAGGACAAGTCTATTTAACATTTAGTAAATGACTATCTCGCTGAAATGGCGATGGTTTTGGCGAGTAAAATGTTTTGACGAGTAAAAATGTCGGTCAAAAGTCGCCAAACTTGGCGAGATTTTGATCCGGTCCCTGTAAAACTGTAATTGGTATTTTGATTGAATAAATGTAATTGATCCCATTACGTTAACTGTAACCGTATCCGGACTTCATATGCCTTCAAGTAATTTCGGGAAGTGGAAAGTACTAGAGATTTCTCGTCGGCCGGGGAAAAACTATATAAAACCGGAGAGAGCATCAGTTCCTCGTAGAAATTGCAATACCGGTATTCCGAATACCGGTATTTTGAGCCCATTTGCACAATTTTGTGATACTGTTATTCATAAGTTTAAACACCGTTTTTTGGTATTTACTAGAAATTTTTTTAATTGTGCCCACTATATGTTCAGAGGTCGTCAACATAGCAAAATAGTATACGTTTTTACTTTTATGTCTCCTTAACGGGCGAAATTAATTAAACTGTGAATACAAAGTTGCATCGTACAGTTTAGAGAAGTGATACAATATGTGAATCATCCAAAGAGGCGGGCCAAAACGGTCCTGTCCTATTACAGCTCAAAGCGATACCGCACGCGCTCCGTATTAGTAGTATGATATTCGTATCTGTGAAAACAAGATTGTAGTTGTGAAGAGAGTGCGTAATATTTCGAAAATTTCAGTTTCAAAAAGTTGGAAAGGTGATTGGTGCAAATCAGCAATTGTGCTATGCTCATGGAATTCAATTAGGAGTAATAGATGTATTATAGCAAAAAATAAAGAACAGAAAAACCCAAATACTGTGGATATAGCAACTTCTAATTTCGATTATGAAGAGAGTGAGAGTAATAGTGACAATGAAGATAATGATAATGTAATTGTTGAAAAAGATATTGCGAATGAGGATGAAATATTAACTCATTAAGAATTGCTTGCTATAAATAATAAAGTTCGAAAAATGTTAAGATATTTAAACGTTCCCCTACAAAAAAATGCCTTATTACAAAAATACACTGCTCGACATTGAAAATGCAACACCAAGAAGGAGTGGTCAAAAAGTGATGAAATTTGGAAAAAAGACAGAGACAGCAAGCAGCAATAAGTGATCTTTATTTCAAAATGATAGTCAGAATACAGAGCGAGAACGGCGTCGGCTCATTAGGATGTAGGACCACCGCGGACAGCGATGCACGAAGAAACACGTCTAGGCATGGAATCAATAAGAGTGCGGATGGTGTCCTGAGGGATCGCTCTCCATTCCCTTTCAGCCATTTGTCATAGTTCGTCTTCTGAACGAGGCAGGGGCAGAGTCTGCAAACGGCGTCCAATCACATCCCACACATGTTCGATTGGTGACAGATCAGGAGAGTACGGTCGCCAGGAAAGCATCTGTATACCTTGCAGAGCATGTTGGCAGATGCGAGCACTGTGTGGTCGGGAGTTATCCTAAAGGCAGCCCCTGAAGGTAGGGGATTGCCACCGGCCGCAGTACATTATCCAAGTATCGTTGGGCCGTCATAGTGCCCTGAATACGAATTAGAGGTGACCTGGAATCGTAGGCAATAGCGCCCCAAACCACTATGCCACGTTGTCGCGCGGTGGGACGTTCCACAGTTACTGCCGGATTAGATCTGACGCCACACACATATGCGGTGACTGTCACTGGATAAAAAGAAGCGTGACTCATCTGAGAACACGAAGTTTCGCCTTTCTGTCATCCACATCGCTGCGGTCCGGCATCATTCTAAACGTTGGCGTCTATGCTTTGGGGTCAATGGCAGTCTTCTTAACGGACGCCGTGAGTTCAGGCCACGTTCAACCAATCGACGGGAAATGGTTCTTGTCGAGACGGGAACATCCAAGGTATCTTGCACATGCTGCAGAATCTCGGTACAAGTGGCTTGCGAGACCGCCACAGCTTGTCGGCGGATGCGTCGATCCACGCGTGCTGACGTCACTCTGGCTGCACCTACATCCCTCCTTCTTCCCACATTCCCTTGTTCCAACCATGTTCGCCATAGCCGATGCACCGTGCCGCTGATATCGTGACCCACGTAGGTGTCAGCGGCGATTTGACATAAGGACCAACCCGCCCTTCTCAGTCCGATCACCATACCCCTCGTAAAATCGTCTATCTGCTGGAAGTGCCTTCGTTGACGGCGGCCTGGCATTCTCTCCTGTTACACGTATCCTCCGGGATAAAAACCAACTTTCTTCGATAATTCGTCTGGCAGAAATATCGACACGAATATTGCCCATTCTGCAAGTTCCTTCCGTTATATCTTACTTCATGTGCGTCGAAGAGCTGCGCATTTCACATCATTCGCATAACTCAGTGACGTGCGTCTACTCTAAAATTTGCATAAGTTTCTGACCACTCCTTCTTGGTGTTGCATATTCAATGTCGAGCAGTGTATATACTAACTGAAAGTAAAACAGAATATATGTTAATATTATATTCTAAAACGCGGTTGGAACAGTTTACTCCTAATGATGGAACGATTTTTGAAACTGAAAAATCCAATCCAAAAAGCAATAATCGACTTAAACCTGCAAATTAATTTTTATGATAGTGAATTCGACTTAATATCCAGAACCGTATCAGCTCTGCTTCCAATAAAACTGGCTGTGGAGGCATTATGTCACACAGATTATAATTTATTAACACCTAATGCAACAATAAATTTCATGTTGCAGTCACTGACAGAACAGCACACGTCACTTTCTGAAGGACTGATTATACATCGAAAAATCGCACGGAAGAAAATCATATACAAATAGAAAATGTCTTAAGGTATTTACACTGCTGTGGGGGCACCGTAAATGCAACATCCTGAAGGAAGCATGCAAATAACATGAAATTTACAACATGCATTAGCGGAGGTGAGATATGTAAATGATTAGAATTTCAGCACAGACGCACATCACGCGCACCTGTGGCGCCACTTCAAAGCGCTATTTAAGGCTTGGAGTTTTCGACGATTTCAAGTTCGGCAATTGTGTTTTTCTTGTGGTTTTTTCAAAAAAACGATCAATTATGCCTCGTAGTAAACAGCAATCATCGTTTGATCAAGTATCCGAGTTCGACAGAGGAAGGATAGTGGCCTACCGAGAGTTTGGATTATCTTTCAGGGAAATCGGTAGTCGTGTTGGAACAAACCAAACAACTGTAATGCGGATATGTGACCGTTGTATGCAGGAGGGTACGACGGACCGACGTGTTCGTTCGCATCCACCTCAGTGCAACACATCACGTGATGACAGGAATATTGCGCGCATGGCAGTGTCGGATCGCTCAGTCACATCACGAACCATAGCACAGCACATTCAGTCTATAACGCATCATCTAGTGTCTGCGCGTACCATTTGCCGCCGTGTACAGCAGAGTGGTCTGTCCGCAAGACGTCCACTGCTTCGTGTACCCTTGACGCAGAACCACAGACGTCTTCGCCGCCAATGGTGCGATAAACGAAGGATGTGGACGGCAGAATGGAAAGAAATTGTCTTTACTGACGAGTCACGCTTGTGTCAACACCACTATGGACGGATTCGAGTCTGGAGACACCGTGGAAAGAGGATGCTGAACATCTGTCTTATGCACCGCCACACTGGTCCTGCACCGGGTATTATGGTATGGGGCGGTATGGGATATCACTCTCGCCCTCCTCCAGTACGCATTGCCGGTACTTTAAACAGCCAGCGCTACATCTCCGAGGTGTTGGAGCCAGTTGTCCTTCCTTACCTTCAGGGCTTGCCCACAGCCGTATTTCAACAGGATAAAGCGACCACACGTGGCATGCATTGTCCAATGGTTCTTCGTCAATCGCCAGAATGAATTGCTTCTCTGACCGGTTCGCTCTCCTGATCTTTCGCCGTTAGAAAACATGTGATCCATGGTTGCTGAACGATTGACTCAGATTACATCCCAAGCTGCCACACCAGATCAACTTTGGAAACGTTTGAAAGCTGCTTGGTCTGCTGTACCCCAAGAACACATCCAAAGTCTCTTTGAATTAATGCCGAGGCGTGTGGCAGCTGTGATCTCCAACAGTGGCGGCTACTCTGGCTACTGATTCTAGAAGGAACCACACTTCACAGAAATCTATAAATTTAATCATTTGATACTTAGTCAACATGTTATATACTAAATAAATTTTGTTGTGATATCTCTTATCTTTCTTGGTGTTGCAATTTGGGTAACCAGCAGCGCACATAATTATAATGATTTTAAAAATGAAAAAGAAGAAAAGAGACTAACCAAATCAAATTTGATCAAGTTTATAGTAAATTTTCTTAAAATCTTCTATCCACAAACCTATCCACTTTCAGAAGAATTCGGTACAATTATCGAAGATGATGATGACACTAATGTCGATATCGATAGTGAAAAGCAACTGCCTCTTGAACAAAAATTAGAATTAGCGAAACTAAAAAAATTTCAGCAAACCAAATTACAATACAGAAATCAGTTATATCCAAAACCATGAAAAAGCGTTTCCGACAGCTGGTAATTTTTGCACAATATTACGTTCCAGGCTTAATGACAGTACAATGGATGCATTATGCTTTTTAAGATCACATTTAAAAAATTTGTTAATAGTATCACAGACTGAATAGTGATATTTACACTTTTTTGTGATTTAAATACATAAGATGTTCCTTGTTTCTTTACTTTTTTGTGATCCTTGATATACTGTTATAATTTATAAGCTACAAATGATTTTTTGTGATATTTACTCTCTAATAACTCTCTTGTGAAGTCCATAATGAGGTCATTCCTTCCCTTAAGCAGATAGCCTCTATGCATTTTGCCATACTTAAATAACTAACCAACTTAGCCTATGCGCAATTTCTAAACTAAAAAAAAACAGAATCTCACTGAAAACCAGAATAGTTATCCAGTCGGGAGGAACTTGATCGATACAGCTCCAGCGGTTAAATTGCCAGAATTCTCTCTCTGAACTAAGACTGCCATTCGTTAAACTCACTTAATTTGCATAGTTTGGAAAATTTGACGGAAAAAGAGCATGTGTTAAAACTTTGATTGATATAAAATTAGTAGCACAAAGAAGGATAATTTTTTAATTTTAAAAATTATTTTACAAGAAGAATTTTAATAAATTATAAGATAGCAGAAATAATAATAATGTAAAAATAAATATCACAATAATCACCATTCTTTACATTATAGATGATTAAAACTCAGGTCATGACAAATCACACTTTTATTTTAAAAATGCGTTTATTCTAAATCCTATGTTTACATAAAAATATGTTTTGCTTTGAGAAAACGATCTTTCATAATAATATTAACGGCCTTTTTAAATGCAGCAGTTTGTTTCAGACATTTACTATGCAGAAAGGGCCAATAAATATCTTTGGACATAAAACATCTTCATTTTTATTTGTTGCCTTTGCTACAGACATAAAAGAAGATGAAAGTATTATATTCTAGTAAATTTTGTAGCTGTTAAACTTTTCTGTAATAGAAAACAGCATGTTTTATTTAGTACATTTTTGACGTATTATTTAACGTGCTCAAAAGTACTGAACGCGTATATGATGCACAATTTTGAAATCAACAAAATAAACTTCTTTACATATAAAGTGAAGTTAAGTAATAAAAAAGAGACAATAAAATGGCGAAGTTAAAAATTTACTCTTAATGAAAGAAGGAAAAACTTTAAACTTTTGATTAATAGTGTTTATAAATTTTAAAAAAAATAGCATTTCATGTATTGTTAATAAATATTCATCGGGTATTATTAATAAAAATTAGAATAAAGAAATTCCAGATGAATAATTATCAATGAAAGTTTATTTGGAACGTTCAAACTAACTCATTCATTAAAGATTGTAACAAGCTGCGTCAATTATATCTGGCGTTCATTACCTCTTATAACATATATGGCAAATTTCAAAACGCGCCAATATTTAGACGCATATAGCTTCAGAAATTTTGAAAAAAAATTTATAATCTTTGTAGGTATGCTTAGAAATGCATCTACTTTAAGAAAATGTGAAAAGTTTTACAGTTTATAATTCAAAATTTTGTCAAAAAAATTATGAAAATTATTAAAAAATACAAATTTTTAAAATAAATTAGAAAAAATGTTTGAATTTCATTTGTATTAAACCAAAATTTCTAATTGTGAAAGAAGAAATTAAAAGTCGGTATTATTAAATATATTCGAAAATTTATAAACATTGCGGGGTTAAAATTTTGACTGCTAATTTAAAAAAAGGAAGAAAGAAAACTGCTACCGCTATTTTAACAAAACTTCACCTATAGACATAATTTAAGCCGTAGAATCGAAATACAAAAACGAAAATTGGCATGCCAATTTAGAAAAAGAGTCTGATTTTGTGTCAAAATTCGCATGTAAAAATAACGCTGTATATAAATCTGACATATATCCTAAGTCGCTCTTTCGAGACATGAAAAATGCAAACTTAATTTTATCACTCGACTAAGTAGAATGGGATATATGGAACTATCCTTTTTTTATTGGATTATGAGTTTAATAAGTATTCCTCCTGAAAAACTATATTTTTACTATTATTTACTTATTTATTTTCCATGCATAATATAGATGCGGAATAATATTTCTAATTATAAAAGTATTAATTTGAGCATTTTGATGGATTTGCACGCTTCACAATGAAAGAAGATTAGCTTAATAACATCTATCATGTGTAGACGTCTAAAGTAGAATGCGAAATATTATATTCTAAATTTTTCCGCTGCAAATGGGAAAATGCCTTTTTCTTTTACAGGTGTATTTACTTGTGGAAGTTGTTTTCACGCCGTATCTGATGAAATGTTTTGATATAAATACGCATGCTGCAAATACATTAATTTTTTTCTCCTAATAGTAAATCTTACAGCCTAATGGTCGTTCACTTGAGTCCTTTTCAGAACGATACTGCCATTTCTATGTAGGTTGCCCAGTATATACCAAGTCAAAAAACTTTCCAGTGGTGTTGTAGCATTAAAGTGTCAAGCAATTTTATGTTCAGCTATTAGGCTTTATTCGGACAACTTTCGCAAAAGTATTGGCACCATTACGAAGGGCGATTTTGGTTTATGAAGTACGGTTTAAATTTACATTGTAATTAGTTTATTAAACAGGGATGAACTAAAATCACACGATTACTACGTACAATCTGTTTATTATTATTAAAATGAAATCAGAATATTAATATTACCATTTAAACGATTAAAATTCTGTTCTGCTATTTTGAAACAAAGGAATAAAATCTGAGGTTGTTCTTTGATATGTGAACAATTTACTTTGAACAAATATAACCAACTTGTTTTTAACTTAGAACATGAAGTCTTCCACTGAACGTAGAAAGTTCTTTCGCGCGAATATATTTGACCTTTTCTTAATTTTACATGTAGAATTTAAAGTATGTAGTTTGCATAAAAGATATTCAGCTTTTAAACAGAATCCATTCTGATTTATTGCAAGAGACACGAAGAAATTACTGGAAAGAAATAAAAGAATTATATCAACTATAAAATTATCAAGTCGACTAGGATTAGATTTCAAAAATCATGATTAAAGACAGAACTTAAGTAAAAAAGGAAACTATTTCATATGTTTGGAGTATCTTAATGAATATAACAACTTTTTTAAACTGCGTTTAGAAAATTACAGTAATGGAGGAGGGGGAAAAGTAACTTATTTATCATATTATATTCAGCATCATTAACAAATACTTCAATAACATGTATTAATGGGAGAACTCAAATTAACAAATTACTGAAGCGTTATATTCGACTTTAGACCTGATATTTCGCACACTGATCAATGACATTAATTATAAGGTACTTATTGCGAAATGAAAAAGAAAGGTTTCTACTGTTTATACTGATTAACAACATGCAACATCATATCTGGAACAACAGATGTTGTCCATTTTAGCAAGATTAGGTACAGACATTAAACTCTGTTCAAGGAAAACATATGAAAACGCAGCAAACCTATCAGGAAAATACTTAGGCTTGCAATCTCTTGTATTAAATTCTCTTGTATTCACAGACCGAATGCGATCTACATCCCATTGGGCTAGCCTTTTGTTTTTAAATTTAATGTGTAGTTTTGCTGCAGAAATCTGTAGTACCGCCGTTCAATATTTTACGCTTCAGCAAAAGTTATTTTTTTCCTTCCTGCGTCTCCTCATCGCTAGCAAATTTTGAGCAGAAAGTTGAAAAAGGGGTGAAAATAATTTAGCGGTAAAATAATTATCCGTAACTAGATGGTCGGCAGGAGCAGACGACTTGCTAGCATTAAAAATTGCTTACAACCATAATAAAGCAGCCGTATTTGGCATCTGTGCTTCAGTAAGAAAAGTGACTACAGTGGAGACTATCTCTTTATTTATAAAAAATATACAGCTATGAAATAGTACTCATGATAGTAATTTATAACACCGTTTTGCAAACAGTAAATGCCACCAGCAAGTCCCTACAATCAATTGAGTGCACCTTTAAAGGAACTGATTTATTAAAATCTTTGGAGTACTTTATGTACGATTCCACAATGAATTTTTTTAAAATAAAAAAAGGAAGCAATTGCTGTGACATCTTCGATATTTAAAGAACAGAATTGCCAAGTCAGAAAAAAAGAATTTTTTTTTAAATGAAAGTAATGAAGGGCTCAAATCGCTTTCATCTTGAGAAAATTGTATTTAATTCTTCCAGTATTATTTGTGACGATATAATAGCAGAATTTGCTCATAAAAAGGAACATGAAGATAACGTAAAAAATTTTAAAACTTTCTTGAATTTAAATTTATTAAATTTAGAAAAAAACGTCTGTGAAGAAATGTTAAAAGAGATTAATAAAAATCATATAGTAGTAGGCACATAAGTATATCATGCTGCGAGAAGAATGTGGTCAACTTTTTCTAACGTAAAAATTATTTATTTATTTATTTATAATCTTCCTTTTTTTTCCTATTGTAGTTTTTAAAGCATACAGAGAAAGATTTTTCTCTTCCTTTAAAAGGGCAAAAAAGTCTTCAGAAGAAAAATTAAACTATATTCCTCTATTACACATGGAGCAAGAAGTATTAAATAACATCAGTATTTGCCAGAAAGAAATCAGGGAAAAAATTAATTCAATTTTCTACTGAACAGTCATCAAATATAATAATCAGTCGTTTTAATTTTAAAGTGTTCCATAAAATGCTTTTTTTAAATTTTCCATTGGATATTCAACTTTTTGTTAAAATTTTAACTTTTATGTACTTTAGTCTGTAGGGTTTTCCTTATTTTGCTTGACAAATTTATTTTAAGTTTGATACTTTTCCTGAACTTCTCAACTTCCCCCAGTATTTTCTCGCTAGGATGTAAATTGAAAGTTAAGTGAATTTTTAAACGGGTGAATCTCTGAGTTTATTCAGAGCGTGTTTTCGCTAGTCCGCCCACGTTACGTCACTATCTTGCTGTTACGTTATTAAGCCTCTTGGCCATTTCGGATTATCGTCATGCCTGTTAGGTTTTTGTGAGTCAACCTGTTAGGTGTAATTTAGCGTTTTACTCCAGCACTATTTTATTTTAGATTTCGACTCGAATTATAATTCTACGTTTTTAAAGTTTCACCACACGTTGACGGTGTTTTTGTAACGGACGAAGCTCGTGCCCTTTTGTTAAACTTTGAATTAATAAAGGTTTACTTTTCGCCCTTCTTCTGCGCTGGTATTTCATTTATGCCTACTTGAAAATTCGCCAGGTTCACTGTAGGATCTATTTTTAGTTTATGTGGAATAACAGAGACAGATTTTACAAGTTTTAATATGCAGAGGAAATAATACAAAAGTATTTCGAAATAAAAATATTAAATCATAATTTTATTAAAATATTAGTTGTAGTTAATTTACGCTTTATTACACTTCATCACTAACTGCGTTTCAAGCATATAGGCACGTAAATACTTCTTCACAGGCTCCAAATATTTTATCGCCAGGGGTCCCTTACGGATTTAATCCTCCCTTGCCTTCTGCTATTATTAATCTATGATGACATGCAGCCACAGAGTATTTTTTAAGAAGTGTGTAACGTAAGTTTACCGTGCAATTAGTTAATTAAATTTAGTTTAATTAGTGCAATTAGTTTTTGTTACGAATTTTGTATTTAGATAGCTAATTTTAGAAGAATTATAATTAAAATTGTTTTGCAGCGCAAGACAAATTTTAAGAGAAAGCTATGCAGGAAAATTAAAAATCAAGGGGCACGTGCATTTAACACTGAGTATATAGTTATCTCGGTAATTTGTACCGAAACTGAATAAATGTAATTGACCACTATGTTTGTAACCGTAATTCTATCCTCTTATTGCTTTCCAGAAATCCCGAGAAGCAGAAATTACTAGAAATATCTCGCGTCCGGTTGAAATCTACAAAAGGTCGGAGAGAGAACGTCTCAGTTCAGTTGTTTAGTTAGCTGCTGTTGTTATTGTTGCGAGTTCTGCGTGAGATATCTGAATTAGCTTTCTCTTTAGATAACGCTTTGCAGTGGGTTGTATTTTAACTTTTTTTAATAGTTTGAAGTATAACTACTGATTATATTGCGTGATATTGTAAACACTTGTACGAATATCTCTGAGGAAATCCCAGCATTCTGATATATTTCTTTTAATAAGAATAAATTTTATCAACCTATTGTCGAACTTGTGTATTCAATATATTACGAAGCCGTACGCACGCGACAGTATATTATTTTCCATATTCATTAGACTGCTAGACAAATTTATTGTCGACATTAAAATTCTTCTCACGTTCTTCTTTCTCCTTTCGTTTCTTTTCTTTCTTTCTCTTTTTTTCACATATTACTGACTTTATTCTTTAGCTAAATTACTTATATATAATTATTTTACTCTTTTTACAGCATTTATGAGAGGAAAATGTTCTTTTTATAAACCGCTTGTCTTGGGATTATGAAAAGAATTTTTAAAAAGTGCATAACTGAGTAGTGCAGGATAAAAACACGCCTCAGAGCAGTTTTAGGTTATTTGTTAATTAATGGATTTGCTTTATAATCGCTGACATACACAGTAGACATATCTAAACACGTGGCCATGAGGTTATTCTCAGCATCTTCTTTGACATGTCGAGTGATAAATATCCGCAGAGTCACATAGGTTTTTTTCGACCTGTCATGCATTCCGGACTTGTATTCTCTGCACGTGTAGGTAGTGAGCTAGAATTTTGGAAGGTCAAAGCAAGAAAGTATTTCTTCTCTAAAGTAAATGCCATATGAAATAGTTCTTTAAGAAAAAAAAAGGGAAATCTAATTAAAAAGCAATAAAAAATGGGATTATATATAGAATTTGATATATAAATTAGCTATACAGTTATTGTTATAAGTCATAACATTTTCGATAAAACATGACATGCCTAAATACCTGCATATTATTAAGTTATGAACAGCTTATTATATTTTATATCAGCTTATTATATATTTGAACAGCTATATTTATTCACTATTCCAGAGACAGTTACCATATGTTATGAATCACATTATCAGGACTTAGTGTTCTGTGCATCCTTTTTGGTAACATGATAAATTCTGTAAAGTGTTCTTTACCTCAAATAGTCAGTCCTGAACTGGAACAGGGAGCGGAAGGTACGCTATGTTCAGATGTATCTGCTGGGCTGGATAATAACTGCACGTGAAGGGATTTGAAATCCTCTTTTATTCAATCACTATTAAATACAAACCTCCCAATTCGGGAGAGATACAGAAAGTAAAAGACCACACTTTGGTCGAACTTAACAATCAAATAAATTTAAATACTAAACCTAAAATAGAAATTAAATCAAACTTTGCTTCGCAGAGCAATTCGCGGAAGTTGGCCTCTACCGAAAAGGGTGCGTAGCAAGGTATACTAAATACTACCGCACTTTAATTTATTTTACAATGCAATCACGTAGTAAGGACTATGGCTTATAAATTTAAACTCCTAACTGGTCAGACAAACGTTGAGCGGCGTGACCGTGATCTGAGGCTAAGCTCTCACACACCGAGAGGTTTCTACCTCTGGCTTAAATAGTGCTTGGCTGTACTTCAAAATTAGCATAAGCTAAAAACGCGCGCTTCTTCTGACAGGAAGTTGAAGCAGAGAGGAGATAGAAAAGATTTAAATTAAAATAAACTTGGTTAGTTTAACTAAAACCTTACAACATTAGCATTTTAATTAAAATTTTGAAGCTTTGCCAAAAAAAATTTAAATTTTTTTGTAAAGTAAGCTTTTATCTAAAACTCATAAAGTAATTAATGAATTAAAAGCCGAAAAGAAAAACTATCATGCAGTTTAATGGAAGCAAGAGTTTAAATAATTCTCTTTACAGACTTCAACTACAATTTTATATCACGAATAATAAAAGCATCGGGAATCTTTGACCAAATGTATAAAGTTAGTACTATACTTTTGACTTTTACTTTACTTATACTTTTGACAATGCAACTCCATTATTAGGTTTTGTTAGTTAGGCGCCATACTTTTATTATTAGTGATGTTACATTGCAAACGAATTTTTTAAGCATAATTATTTAACATCTTACTCACATTAAACTGCATGATAAATTATTTTCCTACTTTTAGTTCATTAATTATTTTATAAGTTTTAAATAAGCTTTTTACGTAAGCTTTTTAAGTTAGTTTTTTAAATAGGCTTTAAGCTTTTTTACAAAAACATTTTTTTTAAATTTTCATATTTTTAGTCTCAGTGACTTCTTATCAATCAAATCATTGAATTAAATACTATATTACTTCCAAAAATTATTTACGCCAAAGGATCAAAAACATCCGGCAAATCTGAAAATTAAAAAAAAAAAGTAAAAAAATAAAGAAACTACATTCGAATATCTAATAACTTAATTTCAAAGATTAATTCCTCTGTGTCCCATAACGCAAACAATAGAATTATGGGATTTTTAGTTTGTTCGTTAAATGAAGATACGTACGAAATATTATTTCAACATTAAATTTTAAAACATCTAAATCGAATTTTGAAACAATTGGTTCACAATATTGTACTGTCATCTGTAAACAGTTGTTTCACTAATTCAAGGTCAGTTTTGAAAACATTCTTGTTCTCTGTCCCATTTTTTATCTACAATTTTCACGTCTTCCGAAAGCGTTTCTTTCATAACGTTTGAAAATTTCATATCTACCTCTTTGAATGTTAGAATTTGAAAGTCATATAAAAGAATATAATATTACGTATTTCAGTAATATTAAGAAAATCAACTCTTAATAAGAAATGCAGAGAAAAAAGTACATAAACTTATGAACTCTTAATAAGAAAAAATGACGCGATAGATTTTATTATGACGCAGTAGCAGCAATAACCTTGAAACTATATTACCCAGCAGAACCAAAGGAAGAAGCAACTTTGTATCATGGTGTATCACACATAATATTTAACGAATATGTTTAGAAAATCGCCTAATCAATACATTTTATTATTCTTGTTTTAAAGTGGGCGAAGGGTTTGTCGTTTTCAGGTTTGAAATTTTAAAATCATAAACGTCAAATAGCCGAAAAAATCGAGCGATTTTCAGAAGTTCACCAGCTAAAAATTGATAGAAATTTCGTTTAAAAGATTCTTTCCTGCATTCTCTGATGGTGCAAACGGTAAATTTTTGAATTTTAGTTTGTTCGTTAAGCGAAGATATGTGCTAAAATTGTTCAAACATTAAATTTTAAAAACTCTAAGCCGAAGTTTGAAAACATCGCTTCACCACATTGCGTTGTCATCCACAAACAATATATGTATAAAATCTGAACTCAGTAACTTCTCATGAAATAGGTAAAAATCGATTATAAATGTCCATGGCGGCAAATACTATGAGTGAACTACGTAAAAGCTTATAAAAAATTAACACAATCGAAAACAAGAAGTAATTTGATAAGTAAATATTCCGTACTTTAGTTATTAAAGAACTATTAAGTTTTACATTTATTATTTAAGATCACAAAATTTGTTTCAAATGTTACATATTTTAATTCAATTTATGAACCCATTTTTGAATTTTAAACTTCATTCTTTTCATGAGGAGAGTAGAATGGGAAACTGAAACTGAAACAGCTCATACTCTCATCTACCTACGCGAATTAATTTCAGGAGGTTTTCTTTCAGGCGTTTACATCTAAAGGAATCAATAATTCTAGTCTTCACTGATTCTTTAACATCACTCACAAATAAATGCATATTATATATACGTTATCTAGATAATTGGGGCTTCCAAGCGTCTTTCAAACGAAATAATCAATTTTTTTCTTTCGCAGTCCACCCAAAGGCGTAACAAACTAAAGATATTTTATTGAAATTGTTTTAATTCTTTTACCTGTTTTATTCGCTTAAACGATTAAAATTTCTGAAGAAACTTCTGTAAGTACACAGAAAGGCAATTTATTGCCAAAAATTTTATTTTTGAATCAGAAACAGAGGAATTGAAAAAATTCCTTGCCGTTAAATTCAGTAATTTGTGTACATGCTTATAAAAACTACGAAAGTTAAAATAAAACGTTTATGTTAGTTATAATAATATGTTTCAACAACTTATATCTTCCCAAATGAAAATTATAATTAACTTTTTAAGCTTAAGCTGACGTTTTAATTTGCCGTTTCCATCAGATTTAATGTTCTAAAATAAAAGTTTATCAATAAATCGTTAAGTTCCTGAATTAAGATGTAGATTTTGTACATTATGAAACAAATTCAAAACGAATAAATCAGAAAAGTCTGCATCGTTGTATTTGATAGATAACAGGTAAAAGAAACAGGAGTTTTAAAAAAAATAATACTTTTAGAAAGATTTATTGCAGTGTTTTACAGAAATATTAACATTAATGATTTAATAAAATCCTCGTTTATAAGAAGGATTATCTATTTGCTCTTCACAGTATGAGCTTTCGAGTTTTTCTTTTGATAATTTTATTCTTCTGCTTGGCAGCCATGTTTTCTCATGACTGCCTCATGACTATGGTCTACACATTCTTTGTTGAGTTGCTTCATTATTTTCACTCAGTGGAAGTCTGCATTGATTTGAATTCTAGCTAAAGTGAGATGATGTATATTATATTTCCTGCGTTAAAACAGAAAATAGCATTAATGTCTTGAAATTCTAAAATCGTAAATGACGCAAAACGATTTTATTCACAGATAATATAATTCACAGATTCAATATACGAATTTTCATGGTTCTTAAATTCATTATGTAAAATGAAGACTGTTACTTAATTATCAGGGTGTAGAGACATTAGGATTTTTTTATTGGAGCAGGAGACATGATAAATGAGCAATACCCTCGCCGGGACTCGAACCACGGACCTCTCGAATACATGTCGAGCGTGCTGACCACTACACCACGTAGGCATGCTAAGAAGGTGGGGGAAATATCTTGTATACTCCCCCTTTTAAACGACGACTAGGGATTAAGGGACCCAATCGCCAAATCCTAGTGATGGAGAATCATCATCCACCACCTCTTTTCAGTTCGGGCGCCACTGTAGAGATATTAGGTTTTTTTTTAAAAGCAGGAGACATGATAAATGAGCAATGCCCTAGCCGGGACTCGAACCACGGACCTCTCGAATACGCCCTGAGCGTGCTGATCACTACACCACGAAAGCATGCTAAGAAGGCGGGAGAAACACCTTATAAGTGAACTGGCATTTCATATCAGTGCATCATATCAGTCTAGTATTTTGCAAGATCTTGGATGAATAAAACATTTATATGGATTTCTAAGTATTCTTAACTATATGGCTTTTTAAATAAAAGTTAACGTTAACATTTAAAAAATTAAAATTTATTTTCTCAGACTTTAAGTAAAGACTTTTATGAAGCAATTATAAGCTGCTCATAAAATTTAAATGTACAACAGACACAGGACATGTAAAGAAATTACACTTGTAGAGCGTGTTATGCTAATTAAGCAGTTATTAAGATCTGTACCATAACTTCTCCTTTTTGTATTCCTTACCAGAATGCAAGCTAGCTTTGAGTATATTTAAGCTGAGGGTTTTAATCTTAGAGAGAGAGAGAGAGTTTCTGCAATCTCATTGTGCTGTTATTATTCCTCTCCAGCTCTGCTTCTGAATTATTTAGTAGTACACTTTCGAATGTCGCAGTTTAGAATGGCCTCCGCAAAGCCATTCTTTCCCTTATGCAAATAGCCTTCGCGTGTTCTTCAGTAATCTAAGTAATTCATCCAATCTATCGTACACAGTAGAATCCCAGATTTGGTAAGAATAAGCTGCAGTAACCTTGTTAGGTTCGGCTCCAATTAAAATAAATAAATAAATAAATAAAAATAACACGGAGGCAATACAACAGCAAGGCATTTTATATTTAAAGTTGTAAAAATACCATTTCCATTTTAGCATGAATATAGATGATGAGCTAAACTGTACACCAGTAAAATACTTTGAATCAGCTTATTCTACTGAATGTAATCTTAGACTGTGTTATGAGCATTTGAATTTAATTATCTGTTATTACTTAGCTTTAAATAGCCACAGGTGGTCATTTTGTCTGTAGTACAAGTCATGCTTTTACGTTCAATTTCGACTAAAATAAAAAAGTTATTCTAAACCTACTTTAGTGCTTTTTAAGAAGTGTGTTTAAGAAGTAACAATAACTCGCTATCCGTCTTGTAGGGTTCGCAGGACTTCAGTTTCAGTGACAATAGCAACCTTACACACTTTTACCAAGAGATGCAATAAAACTAGAATATTAAATCGTACTGCTGCCGGTTCTCTGAGATCTAGTTAATGGAGAGAAAACTTAACAAACACGTAAATATTGTAGAACATATTTCCCAAATGTTAGCGTAATCAGCTAACGGTATGCGCTGTGGTCTAATGAGGGCGTTACCTGTCCGAAGGACGATAAGTTAGGATACTGAGAAACAAGTAAGCAATAAAAACATGCTTGGAAAATTTGGCTAATTAAAAACTCCGAAACAAACATTTAAATACTCAGTTGTTGGTTGCACAGTAATCATTGCAATTTGTGTCAGTCGAAGGTTGGTTATAGTTACATATATAGTTTATTTTTATATTCCAATTGATCAGAACTTACATACTCGCAGTATAATATCCAAAAAACATGACCATAAATCCACACTTGCAGTGATATCCAGTATATCGAAGTAGTATATCCTTTCAATACGAATCACTGCGCGTGTTGTGATAGGAATTTGGGCATGTTTTTCAGGTTCGTTATTATAAATGTTTTGATAAAACTTTAATCCTTACTATTCCATTTCCGTATTGCATAGCGAGTTTTAATTAATAACTTGATTCAATACCAATGCAATAAATAAATCTAAAGTTTTTAATGAGTTTTCAGTCAATGCTTACAGACTGCATTCAACAGACAATTTAATATGTCATTGTTGTAAGAACAGGGAGCGCTAAAAAAACTGGAAGGGCCGTTAAGAAAAATAAACCTCGAAAAGGGGATAGTAAGCCAGAAAAGATTGGGAAACTGTTGAAAGATCTGTCGGGAAAATGTTGCAGAGTATCAGCAAAGCGAAACGGAAGAAAAAAATTTATTTAAAGTCTTTACTGTACTACTATGGTCAAATCAATTGTAAAGCATTTCCAGAAAGCCGCTAAAATTTTTAAGCTTCTTTTCTTCCATTAACTAGTGTGATACAACAACGGGTAGAGAAGATTTTGCACCATTTTGTGTAATAATATAACAAAAATCGATTTTTTAGTCGATGTTAGCTTTTTTGGTCTGCTTAAAGCAGAGCTTCAGGCAGAAAATGATCTTGGAGTAAAATACAAAGGTTCGTTTGTGTTTACTTTTTACGCAGGACATGGATGTTGAAATTAGCTTTTGAGAATATTCCCTCGGATTACCCGCGCCTATCTTTTAATATTTTAAAATAATCAGCAAAATTTTGAACCTAAATTTGTTATCTATCTCATATTTCTTATTTGTTTTTTTAAATATCATCATCATTCATCATTATTATAAGCCTTCGCGCAATATTGTCGGAATAAAAACATTTTCTTACATAATAATAATTGAATTGAAAAATTCACTACTTCCCCAATAGTTTAAGCTGTGAAATGTTTTTACTTATTAGATATATTTTGGAATCCTAATTCCTTTGAAAAATGATAAATTAAAGAATTAAAGTTAATTTGTTGATTTTGTGCAATTTAGAATCCCTGAGTTATTAAAGGTTATAGGCCTGGAAAGCTTTCCGAAAATTAGATAAATCCCGTAGAATATTTTTAGCTATAGTATATATAAATTGTGAATTTATAATATAAGTATTCTTAATCATTAAGTATTTTATAATCTGTTATGAAGAAACGAATACAAATAAATGCAGTGCATGTTCTATAAGACGATCATTCATGGTTGTAGAGGCCTCATCAGGGACAGAGCAAGCAAGACGCTATTCAATTCAACTTTCATTCCCTACAGAGGCTAGCTGAATGGAAGGTTTCGTGGTTTTCCTTATATGTGATATGAACATTAGCCAGTTTCCCTTAGAAAGTCCATATCGAAAGCATCCCTCCCAAGAAAAATAGACCTCGCATGCTCTATGTTATAGTGAATTAAAACAACTAACCGCGGCTCCGAACACCCGATTTACAAAACTGGAAACCTGGGGCAAAATCTCTTTCTTATAAAGGCCCCTTCTCTAATCCTTTTCGATTTCAATGTATGTTAATGTATACATAATGACGCAAATTATGCATTGCATTTCGCGGAATTACTTAAGAATTTACTATTTTCTTATTTACTATTATTTAAATAAAAGTACATTTTACCTTCCTACTTATTTTGTTTTCATGTTTACAGTTTATTAAATTATAAGCTCCTACATTTTAAACCAAACTCTTGCTTTTTTTTTTCCTGGAGAAAGCTGGGATAAAGATCAAAACCTAAAAAAACACTTATTAATTTTATTATAAACCTTTTACGACAACACCTACGGTAATCAAGACTCTGATATTCGCATGACAACATGCACTTAAAATGCGGTAGTATCCGAATAACACGGATTGGTTGTGCAAGTCAGCGTTAAGTTTACAAACCTGTGTTTTGTTAAACTCTATCAGTCGTAAATGAATGCGCAAGACAATGGTCAAGTTGTAAAGACATTAGGTATTTTTTGAAAGCAGGAGTCATGAAAAATGAGCAGCGCCTTCACCGGAGCTCGAACCACGGACCTCTCGAATACGGACCGAGCGTGCTGACCACTACACCACAAAGGCATGTGAAGAAGGCGGGAGAAATACCTTATAAAGTGTCTGATTTTTGAAGAAAGACATTAAAGACTAAAATACGAAATTTAATATTTTGTTCCTGCTTCTAACTTCATACTTTTAAAACCTAGTAAAAGTAATTTTAACATTTTGAATACAATTAAAGTATGATTGCTCACTTAAGTGGAGACCAGAGCAAATTCTCTATTTGCCCTTACCTAAATCAGACTCTGGCGATTCTAGACGATGACTACCGATGATAAAGATTATAGATTTGCGTAACGGATATACCCTTTCCAAGGGTTTTGGGGTCTGTTAAAGAAAACTAATGAAGTAGCTATTTCGTACACTGTCTTACTTAACACCCTCATATTAATAGAAACCCGAAATAATTACAAAACTATGTAGAAACTTGTACCAAAAAACAAATCTTAGGAAAAAATTTATTTTATACTTTATTTTCTTAAATTCATAAAATGAATAATATTTTAAAATACGGAAAATGTATCTTATGAGCAGTGGGGATCATTAAAAAAAATCTTGCGTTATAAATTTTGTTTAACAGTTTTAAAAGCAATAACTGCAACTTAAAATATTTACACTGCGAAGTTTGCTTTCTCATTTTCTTTTTAGTCCAAAGGGGTTCTGTTCCTGAAGGACTATTGTTTTCGTTTTGCGATTTTGCGTCGGAAATACTAAAAGTCTGAATCACTTTTCAAACTGTTGCCACAAAGTATTGCAGCCCTATATTATATTTAAAGAAATTAAATAATAAAGAATTTGCATAAATGTATGTATATTTCTCCAAATGTGATAAAACAACGGTACCTAGAGCCAGCCAATTTGGAATAACGTACGTTTCCGCCTGAATATGCGCATCTGGAAACCCAAATTTGGAATTTGGAATTTGTTTTATTATCTCTTTCATATTTTGTAAAACTTTAACGAATTTTTGATGAACAAACTCAAATGATTTAAAAGCGAGCAATAGCAACACTCTACGGGAAAAAAAATACCTTTTTATCTCCAGCGCGCGGAACTGTGTATCAGAAATTCTAAAGATATATTCATTTTAAAATTATTTTGCGATATTGCTGTTGAACTGAATTTTATGGTTTAAGTGCGAAGAACATGATATTTAATAAATAAAGGTAACACACAAAATGTTAAAAAACGCCCCTTTGGACGTAATTTAAAATTTGAAACTTTTCGGGTTTTTTTTTTTTTTTTAAATCACTTTCCCGTTTCCCTCTTTCTCACTTTTTCTCTATATATATATACATATAATGTGTATGCATATGTTTGCATATGTTTACACATATGCATGTATGTAATGAAAAAAAAAGAACGCTGTTAAGTAAATTAACCATTTCCTATACTTTTCTACAAATTTCCTTAGAGACAGACCACCAGCAACATCTTCAGTAACTTTTAATCGTATTTCTAAATGCTATGCTTTTGCTTTTTATTTTGCAAACATCGTAAAATATCGAAATAACTTAATCTAGGGTAATTGAAAATTTATCAAATTTAAAATAAAAAACCAATAAAACTTTACAGTAAAAAAAGCAATAAAATTTATCTAATTTATTTACGGGCTCTAAGATCTAATTTATTTACAGGTGTATAGTCATTGAACTGTAAACCTGTAAATAAATTAGATCCACCGCAACAGCGTCAGAAAACAAATGAAATATCTTGACGCCACCTAAATATTGAATTGTTGTATATTAACCAACTACGCAGTCAGGAAAAGAAAAATTTGTGTGAGCAGTTAATGAATGTCAGTAATTATTCAGAGTGCTGTATTATAAGCATCACAACAACCATTTATGCTAAGTTTGCTACACTGAGAAAGGATAAAATTAATGATTCCGACGTAATTAATTATTGCCGTTTACCACTAAAACAGTTTTGTAATTTTTTTAATGTTCTTAATACATAAAATATTTTGATTTGATAGCGGAATTAAGCATTATAAGTATCGGAGGTATTTGTTAGTCTTAGTCAAGTTAAAGAATGGTCTTCATAGAGAATAAGATTGTAACTACCCACACCGATGTTTATTCATGTTGTCAGAAAACCTGATCACTTTCGAAGACGGTCATGTTACGGAGATAGTTGCCAAGAAAAGGTTGACTGTAAATAAAGATAAGAAAAAGGGAATAAAAGAAGAATAGTATTTCGAAATATTAAGCAATTTTTGGTTCATCCTGGAATTAAAACTCGAAATTACAAAATACAAAATATCAAAATAACAAGAATTTGGACTCATTTCGTGAAATACAATGTCATTATTGCATTTACTATTCTTCTTGAAAGATGGTCCGGAAATAAAGTATTACCTTATCGCTGAAATTTAGTAACAGCTTCATTACGGGTAACCAGCCAGCAATGGATTTTCTTAGAATCATTCTTCTTGTTTTCATCAGCAGAGGTAGTTGAAATCAATATCTAATACTTAATCTATCTAATGCAAAGCTCATTTCCGTTTTAGATCATGTATTTTTAAAGGCTTTATTTAAAGTTGTTGGGAGAGGAACGTTAAAATCCCAAAACAAAAATAATTTCCAATATTAAGTTTTTTTGATTATCTGTGTAAAAATATCTTAGCACTAAACTACTAAGATAAATCATGAGATTTCTGAATGTCTGCTTCTGACTCAATTCTTCAAAATTTTTTTTAAATTTTTTAGTGCAGCTTACCTGTACTTTCCTTTGTATATGTTACGGTGAAACATCGAAATCTGGAGAATGACGACTTTCGCCGGTGAATGTCAACATTCACATAGTCGCTTGGTGTATGTCCGAAATATTTTCCAAATACTCTTATTTCTGACTTACACCGGTAAATGTCGACATTCACCATGTACTAATAATGGTCAATGTTCAACATATAATAATATTATATTTTCTTCTCCGTAATTCAGTCGCGAAAAAACGAACTTGAGATTTAAAATAAGATTTTAATAACATAAGAACTTAAAACACACAGTACATTCAAAATGAGAAAGCAAAATAATAGAAGTTAAAAACTTACTTAATTATACAGTACGTTCAAAATGAGAAAATAAAATAATAGCAATAAAAAATTACTAAATTATGTGATTCAAATCTTATTTATTGCAACAACTTAAACTATTAAGACACTTTGAATTGCACAAGAGGACCTTGCTTTTTTACAACTGCATTTATGGGAAACAGCCAGTCGCCTCTTTCTCTACTCCTCTCTTTTCGACCTACACCAGAGCATACTGTGATTGTCGACATACACCGATGAGAGTCCGAATGTACAAGAATGCAATGTTATAGTCGATCTTTCACAGAAGTATTTGGAGAATGTTGACATTCTCTGGTGAAAGTCGACATTCTCCAATTTCGGTCTTTCACAGTAACATATATAATATTTCATGAGAACTTCCGTTAAAAAGATTCGTTCACTGAATTTTTTATAAAATTATCTTGGCGTAATGATACAATATTTCTGAAACTTCAAATGATAGCAATTAAATTGCTTCATAAATGAATTTTAATTTATAAATCAAAATAAGTCAATTTTAAGCTGCTAAAATAAATAACTACTAGACTGAGAAGGAGAAAACAGCAGTTAACTTGAGATCAATCGAATCCAGAAGCAATTCACCAATATTTGATTAAACATGCTTTTCATAAACAATTCGCGTAAGATGGTTAAGTTAAAAAAGATAACACGTATTTAATCAATACTCGATCGCAAAACCAGTACCAACCAAAAATATATTTTGCTGTAGCTCAGAGAGTATTGTAAATTTGTATTTGTGGATAAAATATCGTGAGGTAAATTACAACTGTAATTTAACAACCAAATACTTCCGGAGTTTAATTTTCAGATCTTATCTTTAAAACAGTAAATTCGAAAAGTATTCCAACACTTTACGTATATCTACTGGAATTTGCAATTAAATATACACTCATATCCAAAAATTAAGGATAATTCCGAGTCACACGGAAATCCAACGTTAAAATAAATATATCACCTGTAAAATCACTACACACATCTTCAAGAATCATATGCAAATTTCAGGAAGTAACCAGATGACACCGATGGTACGTCACAATGACGAGAGTGTAAGAGAGCGATATATAAGGAATACAGGCAAAGAAGTAAAATTGTTCGCAGGCGTTTTATAAGCATTTCAGTGCAATAACCGAATAGTTATGACACGACGCACTTGGATGATTTTTTAAGTGGTAGAATTATCGGCTGTCTGGAATGTGGGCGTACCCAACTGGAAGTATCAGACGAACTTGGAATTGCCCAGAGTGTCATCTCCAGGCTTTGGCAACGATTCCAAGATGATGGTAATGTGAGTAGATGTTACAGCACAGGTCGCCCCAGAGTTACAACGACGAATGAGGACCGGTATTTAGCAGTTACTACCAAAAGAAACAGGCGGAGCACAGCCTCAGACCTGTCTCGTCAGCTCTCTTCAGAGACTGGTAAGACAATTTCAAGGCAGACCGTGTACAGACGCTTAGGGCAGATTGGTCTATATGCTCGTAGACCTGTCAGATGCGTTCCACTTACTGCAACTCATTGTCACCTGCGGTTAGCCTGGAGTAGAGAGCCTGCATTGTGGACACCGCAACAGTGGGCTTGTGTGATGTTTTCCGACGAGTCCAGTTTTAGCTTGCAGTCTGATTCTCGCCGGACTTTCGTATGGAGAGCTCCAGGTACCCGTTACCACCAAGAAAACATCATTGAACGACACCGTTACGGTGGTGCAGGAGTGCTCGTTTGGGGTGGAATTATTCTGGGTTTCAGAACTGACCTGCATGTTCAAATTGGAACCATGACAAGCCAAATCTATCGGGACGTCATTCTGGAACAACATGTACGTTTGTTTCGGGGCGCCATGGGCGCACAATTTGTGTTTATGGATGACAACGCCCGTCCTCACCGTGCAAACATCGTAAGCGAATGCCTTCAATCGGAGGATATCACCCGTATGGACTGGCCAGCATTCTCACAGAACTTGAATCCAGTAGAGCACGTGTGGGACATGCTTGGCCGACGAGTTGCAGCCCGTCAAACTCCTCCTACATGTCTACCGGAACTTCGGAGAGCATTGCTTTTTGAGTGGCGTAATATCCCCCAAGATCAAATCGATAATATGATACTCAGCATGCCTAGGCGTTGTACGGACTGTATTGCATCGTCTGGGAGACATACAATGTATTAACAATCATACCAACCACGTAATATTGGTTTTTTGTAGATAGGTTTTTTTTGTAATTTGCTCCAGGGAGAAAAAATCACTAATTTTTTTAATAATATCAAACATATAGCATCTTTTTTTGCTCTTTACCTTTTGTTTAATAAATAAGCTTTACAAATAAGTCAAATTTGTTTTGCTTCTAACTCTTCCTTTGCCTGATTTTGCATTATCCTTAATTTATGGACATGAGTGTATTTTATCTATGAAAACATACTGCCTGCTAACAGAACGTTAAGGAAAACTAGAGTTAGAAACTAGAGTGTTTATTGACGCAATGCTTAATAGGAAAAATGCAGGTAAGCTTCCAAAATGCACTGTTCCTTCATTTTTATCTCTTCTCCTGGCTTTAATTCGCACAGTACATTTTCATTTTTAAATTAAATGCGCTAATTACTTAGCTTTTATTATAAATTATTTAGCTTTGTTTATTGATTATTCGCGGCATTCATGATCTTTCACTTAATGCGTGTAAAAATTCGATAAATCTACACAGTTTTATATTTATTAATTTACTTCAGAATATTCAAGTAAAACCCCGCTTATCATCACAGTATAATTAAGTGGACAGTTCAAAGAAATAATAATGTAGCCTTAATAAAGCATTTCTTATTCAGTTTTAAAAGTATATTATGAGAACCATCAAACTTTCAAAAAAATAGCCTAAATGGGTCAGTGCTTTCATAAGTTTACAAATGTAGAACAGGACTTGTCAGCACTCACAAAAATAAGTCCAGGAGGAGTATTAAACAGATTAAAAAAATCTAATTCACTTTACTTCTGCAATGTGATCATAGATCTAATAATTTCAAAGGCCAGTTCTTGGCGTTAATTGCTTGTTAGGAGTGGACACATCTAAATATTAAACCAAATCCACATGTTATCCGAAGCTTCAATTAAAGCTAACTTAAAAGTATCTGTACTAGAAGAATTGTCTTTCGAGTTATGCTATCTATTTTTTCTACGCCATCTTCATCAAAGAAAGCTAACTGCTTTATTCCAGAAGTCACCATGTAGTCTGTAAATGTAGAGGTTCTCTCACCATAATCTGCATTTTTAGGATTATTTATTCGCTAATCCGCTAATCACTGTTAACTTTTCCAAACCCTAAATATTCTTAAAAGTTTACTTTTTTCTCCTTAAACTTTTTTTAAGTCATATTAACTTCCTTCTAATTTATTTTCCTTAACGTCTACCATGTAGCCTTTCTCAGTTCTGCTCACTTACTTTATTTTTATGGTGTGGAGGTAGAGGGTACTAAACCCTAGACACCCCGAAAATAATAATCCTTGGATTGTTGGATTGAATGTGCTTTTTTTCTCCTAGCATGATACACATGGAGTGTAATAAATTTTATCCAACTCTAATAAATTGCGCTATTATTATTAAATATATTCGCTATCTGAAATTAATACCTCGTTTGGCTTCTAATGCGCATTGCCATTTTCTTTGACTGAAATGGAAGGGAATAAGAAAATCGTTAAATCGTAATTGGCGACTGACACAAGCTTCGCTCACCAGTGAAGTGAAGTCGAAACACTGACAACACCAGCGAAGTTGCAGTTTATATCTAAAAAATCCTCCTGTAACAAACCAGAGAAAATAGCTCTAAACATAAATCAATGAAAATTCTGATTGATTAACTATATCCGTGATTTGAAGACTATTAAAAAGGTTTAAGTTATCAATCTAAATACCAATACTTCCTTTTACAGTATCAAAATAATAAATAAGAATCTCAGGATCCTCAAATTTTTAATTGAAATTCTTCAACTGTTTGCATTAAATGCTTCCTTCAATTTCAGTGTTGTCCCCCCCCTTTCCAACTTTCCATATTATCGTTCTCAAACCAAATTCTTTGTTAGGTCTATGAAATAAAAAACAAAATAAATGTTTTTGTAACTGACGATTTGCTTTGAAAGCTGAATTTATCAAGGAAAATTGTAGTGTATTTTTGGAATATCTGTATGAACAGCGAAGTTTTTTAAAATGAGGAAATTTTAAATAGATGCTAATCTGGAGAGCCAAAAACAATTTCCTGATATTAGAGAAGCAAATATTAATGTGCAAGCTAATCTCAAATGATAAATTACGCAAAGATTATTATTTGTGAACTTTTTAAAATGTGATTAAATTATCAACTGCATCAGAGAATGCAAATAAGGTAATAATTATTCTTTATGCAGTGAACTTTCATTCGTTGTCTTTAAATTGTGTAAGTCTGTTTAAATGACAGTTAAATTATAATCCTAATGAAATGTATCAGTTTAAAAACTGATTTAGTCAGTCCTACTTAAGATATTTTTTTATTCTTAATTCATACTGATAAGAATGGAAAAGTCGTAATCTTATGTCTAAGGACTGCTGTGATAATATTAGAGAAAGATAAGAAAGGGATTTGGGTAGTTGTCAATACACGACTGCAAGAGATATTAGACTGGTATAATCATATGGTTGCACAAACATGAGGTAGTCGCTGGATTTAACCAAACTCCCTAATGGCAAACAAAAGTAAACAGAAACCACAGTGAAATATTGGTTTTTATGATAAGTTCAAGATTATACAAATGGAATAGATTACTAGGCAGTCAGAAAATTTCCGCTGCAGTATTTCAGACAGATCCAAGATAAATTCAAAGTTAATAGCTAATTCATTTTTTAAAATCATTTTAATGATATTATAGAATTTCCGAAAAGTTTAGGGATCATTTAAAATACTTAAATTTATGTTTGGTACTGGCAAAAAGTAAAATAACGATGTTCAAAAAATCTCTGTCTTAAGAAGTTCAAGTTGGAAGGTAATAGCACAGTAATGCAAATGTTGAAGTTCAGAAGAAATTACAATTACTCAAAAGTGTTTGAAAAAGAAAGAAAGAAAGAAAAGGAAAGAAAAAAGGATCTGAAAGATTTCAGATTTTAACAGCACCCCAAAAGGTTTTCTTAGGGCATTTTACGCTCTTGCTGAGCTCGCAGGCTATTTGTCTGTTATTGCACACACTCCTGTTATTTTTATTTTTATTTATTTATTTTATTTTATTTTTTTGTCTTTTCAGTTTTATTATGAAGAATTTTTTTTTCTTCGCATTACGCCATATACAGCTCAACAGCAAAATCACAAAAATCTTAAAAGCACCATAGCAGCATTTGTTTAGAATTCGCTATGCAGTGTTAAGCGTTAGCATTAATTTTCCTTTTATTTTTTGCCCGTCTTTTCTCAGTTCGTTATTTATATGTTCAGTTTTCTTAGTAAGATGTCTAACAAAACATTTTTGTCATTTTATTATTAACGTTTTGTGTGTTAACTTTATTTATTAAATATCACGTTCTTCACCCTTGCGCTACATAAAATCCAATTCAGCAGCAAAATCGATCACATAATTTTAAAATAGCATAACTTTAGAATTTCCGACAGACAGTGTTGCCCGCTGGTGATAAAAATGTTTGTTTTATTACGGTACAGTGTTGCCACAGCTGGCTTTCAAACCGCTGAGTTTGTTAATAAAAAATTGATAAAATTTTGGATATTTTTAAGTGGATAATCATGAATTAATGATGATTTTTAAATTTTTTTTATTATTATTTAAATTAATCCGATTCGAAAGTAAGAAATGAATATCCTTAGGAACTGCACCTATCGTTTTCAAATCACTTAATTTGTCAATCCACAACATACAGATTCAGTTTGAAAGCTGAATAGCAAGAGACTCGAATGAAAAGCGAAACGATGTTATTCTACGCAAAATCGCATTTCGAGACAAATATCCGCTTTTGACCTAAAAAAAATATATATATTATTTTTCGCTAGTGTTAAATTGATCGCAGATTCACAGTTTTATTCCAAACTGTGCAAAAATTTACTTACTTTACTGTTTTAATAAATTTAATTAATACTGCAAAAATGATTTTGTGTTATATAAGCTTTAAGTCTATAATGTCCTAGTATCTTTTCGTGGCTTCCACTGCAATAATTGCTTCAAACCGGGAGATAAATTTGAGTTACTAAAAGTTTAAATACGGCCACGTCTGAAATGCAGCTGATGGTACTGCAAAATTGTAGAAGAAACTCCTGACTCGTATGATAAACACAGCTGTAATGAGTTCAGTATCTGTTCTTGCTCAGTGATCTCTAAGTGAAACTAGAGTCAGAAATTTTGTAGAGACATTAGGTTATTTAGAAGCAGGAGAGATGAAAAGTGTGCAGTGCCCTCGCCGGGACTAGAGCCACAAACCTCCTGAATGCGCGCCGAGCGTGCTGACCGCTACACCACGAAGGCGGGAGAAATACCTTATAAACTCCTCCTTTTAAAGGGCGACTGGGGAGTAGGGGACCCAATCACCAAATCCCGGTGGTGGAGAATCATCATCGTGCGCCACTGTAGAAACATTAGGTTATTTAGAAGCGGAAGATGTAAAAAATTAGCAATGCCCTCGCCGGGACTCAAACCACGGAACTTCGAATACGCGCCTAGTGTGCTGACCACTACACCACGAAGGCATGCGAAGAAAACGGGAGAAATACCTAATAACTTGCATTGCTCAACATAGTCTCTGTATCTTTCACGTTCTTCATGAAAAGACGTACTAATAAATTAGCCTGGCGAAGCATTGCTCTGCTTTGTGTTAAACACAGGGATTCTCTGGATTTTCTGTACGCTCGTAAGAGAAAATGACAATTCTGGATAAAGCCAGCAACACTTTCGGAAAATCAAATCACATTTCATAGGCAAGTATTAGGGTACTTTCTATTTGAAATTCAATGTAGTAGTGTCTGAGCCTGTCTATTTATCCTTAATTGTTTATAACCTTATTATAGTATAATCCTATATAGCGCGTATTATCGTCTTTGAAGCACCGAATACGTAAATTTTTAGTATTCTTAAGATTATATAAAGATATTTCATAGGAAATAAAACAGTTTGAAATAGAATTAAAACTTTAATGAAAGTTTTTAGTGCACTTCCATCTTTTCCACAGCTCTCACCAGTGGCTTAGCTGTAAAACCTCTAAACGCTGGTAGTTCACCACGGGTTCGATTCCTGGCCAACAGACTGGCTGGATGGGCGTTTCCGTGGTTTTCCTCGAGTGTAAAGTAAATACGAACCAGTTTCTGTTAGAAAGTCCTCCATGAACTCATCCTTCTCTTAACCAGATAGCCTAGCGTTGCTTGTCATAATCAAATAAAGAAAACCAAACGAATCAATAAGATCTGCTATGTAATTTTTTTATCGCGAAATCAAGCGATTACCTCCAAATCCTTTAACCATCCGTATAATTTAATTTCTCACGCCTGTAACATTTCAGTAAGCAACAAATTGAAGTTTTTAACAGTAACAAAATAATATTTATCTTTCGAGTGTATTAAAATAGTATGGCTTTTATATCTTTAATAATTTTGAATTCTAAATACCTATTTCTGAAACTTTATACTCATTTTTTTTCACAATGAATCGTCGTACCTTCCTTTCATATCTGCTGATCCTAGCGATATTTTATGAAAAAAACTTTAAAAAAAATTTATTTGATATAAATTTCTGTAAAATTTTTTATTCATTTTTACTCTGCTCTTTGACTTAAGAATATTTCTACGGCAAGTTTTACTCATTATAGTGTTACTGTAGCAAAATTTTTTATTGACAGTCAAAAATCAGATATTGGAAGCACTGAGAAACACCAGCCACTGTAGAACAACGGGAAAGTTCTGAAGATTTACTCAAAGATTGAATGAAACTCAAAGTGTCAGTGAAAGTAAACTTTAACTTACTGATTTATCTTTTGAATGTGCAGAACACGAGGATCTAAGATAGTTTTGATTTCTGTTTGACTGTTCCTTAATTCTTTTTTTAAAACTAATAGTTAAAATTACTTCAAAAATTAAAATGGAAAAAATATTCTTAATGTTAATTATTATCAGAGCTCCTGTAGGTACGTAACCAAACCCAAAATAATATCTTGATGATTAAGAACAATGACTTCCATAAATTATCACTAGCATAGTTTGATTGTATTCTAAAAGTTTATAGCCAAACGTAAAATATTTTCTTGATGATTGAGAACAATAGTATAGTGGTCAATAATAGAACATAATTTTTATATAAAACATTTACACGACAGTCATACGACAATTACGCGACATATTGTTAAATCTAAATCTTTCGTGAAGCGATTTCATGATTTCTCCTTCAAGGCCTTTTGATGACCGAATTTTTATCTTCCTTAAAGAGATAAAAACTTTACAAATTTTTAATTCATCAGGTTTTCCTGCTTCATCGTTCTCTATTTTCACATATCTATTAAGTTCAGTCAATTTGTAAACTTTACAGATATCCTGGGTTATATCCAAATTTATAAATAAAAGAAACAAAGAGATAAGATAAAGAAAAAATAAGATAAAGGAAGATAAATAAGATAAAGAAAGAAAGATAAGATAAAGAAAAAAGGAGGCTTTTTTGAAGTTTCTGAATGATGTTAACTTAACTTCAGATGCTAAGAAGTTGTTAAACTCATTTTAGATTGTTGAATGTAAGTATCTTACAGAACCGTGTGGACACTGGAGCAGTTCTTCCTACACTGGATCATACTTTGTCAAGAACTCAAGGACTAATAAGAAAACGCCCCTTATTGCTATGTTCAAGGTCTCTCATCAGTCCTACAAAGAGCGAGATTGCATGTCGTAAGAGTTAAGATCTCATTCGGAATTCTTTCAATTACTCTGCGCCAGATGCTTTGTTTCATCTTTCAATCTTCTATCATTTTGTTTCACCTTTAGTCCCATGTCTACGCTACTTGTTAAGTTGAACCTCTATCTAATATTATCTTTGTTTAACTAATTTAGAAAATTGCATATGGCAACATTGGACATTGTTTACATTTTCGTTTTGAGCAAAGCTGTATGTTTTGAGTTCGTTCTTTTTATGAGAGAATGAGATAAATGCCTTCGAGTTGCATTTCATGTGTATTTGATAATTAATGTGTATTATCTTACGCCATTTATATTTTTAAGTGCTGTTTTGAGATGATGAAACTACAGCTGTCAATTATTACACTTGTAAATAAACTGTTTGTGTTGTAACGAGATGTTTCATTGAATAACTGTTTACACTCATTTCCATTACTGATTCTTCTGATGTTCGAAGTCAAAGCGAGACATCATGGCGTCCGAGGACAAGACGCGGCTGCTTTTTACGAGTAAGTGAAAAATATTTTTATATTTCGTTTTTACTCTTTATTCATTATGGAAACTGTATTGAAAGATAGAAAACAACTTAGAAGGTTGTTTACTCGAGCATGTAATTCTTTTGATGAGGAAGAAATTAACCTGAATTATGTTGAGAAAATTAATAAATTAAAGCTAATTGAAGAGAAAGCTTTATTAATGATAGCATGTGAAGAGAAATATAAACAACTGTTGTATTCTGAAAATACTTCCGATTCCGAAATAGAGAAAGTGGTAGATGAGTCATAAACATATATTGATCACTGGAGATCTTTTAAACAGAAGTTAGAAACACTAGTGGATAAACAATTATCTTCTAAGAATGAAAGTTTGAATGTCATTTCGCAGCCGAACACTTTATTGCATTATCCAAAAATAAAATTACCTACTTTTGATGGTAATGTAAGAAATTGGCTCTACTTTTGGGGGCAATTCAAAAAAATTGATGAGGGCATTAATATTGATTTTCACGATAAATTTTCGTATTTATCTCAAGCAATGGAAAAAGGCAGTCCTGCCGAAGAATTAATTAAGAGTTTTCCCCCAGGTGGTGATAGTTATGGAAAAGCTTTGAAACAGCTAAAAATTCGTTTTGCTAGAGAAGAATTATTGATTCAAGTATACGTCAGAGATTTATTAGCATTAGTTCTTCAAAAACAGAACTGTCCTAAAAATTCATTAAGAAAATTGTTTGATCAACTTGAGAATAAACTCCGTTCACTTGAACTATTAGGGTTTACTAGGGAGAAATATGCTGCCATGTTATTTCCTCTAGTTGAATCATCGTTACCTGAAGAAACTCTTGTTGCTTGGGACCGCTATAGATCTGCTCATCGAAGAGTTCGAGAAGTGATTCCGGATGATTCAAATCAAAGTAAAACTATATTTGAGAAAAGTGATTTAGAATGTATTTTAGAATTTTTACAAGACGAAGTTGAAGCTGAAGAACGCAGTGATTTAGAGTGCATTTTAGAATTTTTATAAGACAAAATTGAAGCTAAAGAAAGCATTTTTCTAGCCTCTTGAAGTTTTAACACTTCAAAGTCAAAAGCGGAAGTAAGACATAGTTATTTTTCCAATGAGAAAAAAGGGATCGATAAAAATTTAAGAGTGCAAAGTTTTCAAATGTGCCTAGTGCGACAGATCTAACTTCATCTCAAGTGTCAAAACAGTGCATATTCTGTTCTAATTCGCATTATTCAGCAGATTGTCTAAAAGCAAGAAAAATACCTTTAAGTCAGAGGGAGTCACTTGTTCAACAATCTCACAAGTGTTTTTTATGTTTAAAATCTGGACACTCAGTTAAGGACTGTAACTTGAAAGCTGGTTGCTTGTGTTGTGGTAAAAAACATCATATTCTTCTATGTAGGAAAATGCACCAAATAACTGTGCCCAAAAATGAGGAATCATCCGAAGTTGAAAAGAAAACTGAGATTAGTGCTGAAGTAGATCAGGCTCTTTCTAACTTATCTTCAACTCCAGACGTAATGCTGCAAACATTCAAAGTTATAATTAGAGGTAATGGGAAAAAACGTATTGCGAGAGCTATTATTGATACAGCTTCACAGCGATCGTATCTGTTACGAAGTACAGCTCAAGAAATGAACTATGAACCTCAGAATTGTGAATATTTGCAGCACTCTTTATTCGGAGGGGAAAATTCAGGGGTATGCAAACACGATGTATACACTTTGTATTTATCAAGCGTGCACGGGAATTATAATTGTAACTTTAAAGTTCTTAGTCAACAAATTATTTGTAAGTCAGTGCCACCTATTGTCAACAAACTTTGTCTAAAGGAGCTAGCTGCTTATAATATAAATATTGTGGATGATTGTGAAGATCCTATTGAAATCCTTATTGGGGCTGATGTAGCTGGAAAACTTATGACAGGTGGTCGTCGTGAGATACCTTGTGGTCTCGTAACCATAGAAACAAAACTTGGATGGTCAGTTATGGGACGAATGTCCAATACTTCGAGAAGCGAGTGTACCTCATCATTATTAGTTACTTCCTTATTGTCTGCAGTGGAGACGATAACAGATTTATGGACCTTGGACACACTTGGCATTACTGACCCATCAGTCAAGAAAAGCCAGATGGAACTGCAAGAAGCTGCTCGATTACATTTCCTAAATACAGTCCATGTAGTAGACAATCGTTTTGAGGTTGATTTGCCCTGGTTGGAAGATCATCCACCACTGCCAGATTATTTTGATTTAGCCGAGAGGAGACTGAACAAAACTGTTAAACGTCTTAAAACGGAGTCTAGTTATGAAGCTTATGAAAATGTTTTTAAGGAATAGCTTGAAGAGGGAGTAATTGAAGAAGTTCCTAAAAACGATCAAGGTCAAGTTCTTTACCTTCCTCATAGAATTGTGAATATTTGCAGCATTCTTTATTTGGACGGAAAAATTCAGGGGTATGCAAGCACGATGTATACACTTTGTATTTATCAAGTGTGCACGGGAATTATAATTGTAACTTTAAAGTTCTTAGTCAACAAATTATTTGTAAGTCAGTGCCACCTATTGTCAACAAACTTTGTCTAAAGGAGTTAGCTGCTCATAATATAAATATTGTGGATGATTGTGAAGATCCTATTGAAATCCTTATTGGGGCTGATGTAGCTGGAAAACTTATGACAGGTGGTCGTCGTGAGATACCTTGTGGTCTCGTAGCCATAGAAACAAAACTTGGATGGTCAGTTATGGGACGAATGCCCAATACTTCGAGAAGCGAGTGTACCTCATCATTATTAGTTACGTCCTTGTTGTCTACAGTGGAGACGATAACAGATTTATGGACCTTGGACACACTTGGCATTACTGACCCATCAGTCAAGAAAAGCCAGATGGAACTGCAAGAAGCTGCTCGATTACATTTCCTAAATACAGTCCATGTAGTAGATAATCGTTTTGAGGTTGATTTGCCCTGGTTGGAAGATCATCCACCACTGCCAGATTATTTTGATTTAGCCGAGAGGAGACTGAACAAAACTGTTAAACGTCTTAAAACGGAGTCCAATTATGAAGCTTATGAAAATGTTTTTAAGGAATGGCTTGAAGAGGGAGTAATTGAAGAAGTTCCTAAAAACGATCAAGCTCAAGTTCTTTACCTTCCTCATCGAGAAGTTATCAAAGAGAATAGTACTACAAAACTCAGACCGGTGTTCGATGCTTCGGCCAAAGTAAAGGGGTTTCCTAGTCTTAATGATTGCTTAGAAAAAGGTGCGAATCTAATAGAGCAGATTCCAAGTATTTTAACACGATTTCGAAAAGAGGAGATAGGTGTTATTGCTGATATACGAAGAGCCTTTCTACAAATAAGTGTTTCACCCACTGATAGAGATTTTTTGAGGTTCTTGTGGCTTAATAGTGATGGTCAGTTGAAAGACTACAGGCACTGTCGTGTAGTTTTTGGTGTAGCAAGCAGCCCTTTTCTTCTAAACTCTACTATTCAGCTTCATTTACAAACTGTTTTAGAGAAAATAGAAACTGGTGAATCCTCATATCCAAAAAGTATCGTTCAAAAACTTATGCATAGTTTCTATGTTGACAACTGTGTCAGTTGTGTCAAAAATGAAAATGAACTCAATCTTTTTATGAATGTATCAACTGAAGTAATTGCTGAGAGAAAATTTCAGCTTAGAGGGTGGGAGTTCAATGATATTAATGATGATGCTTCTGCTGATACAAATGTGCTCGGTTTAATATGGAATAAACAATCTGACACTCTACGAATAAATACTGGTAGTATAAAAGAGTTATGTTTTGAAAAAGTAACTAAGCGGTTAATCTTAGCTACAGCTCATAGATTGTTCGACCTTCTTGGTATATATTGTCCTGTCATCCTTATCCCTAAATTATTGCTTCAAGAAACGTGGAAGCAAAAGATAACATGGGATGAAGGAGTTGGTACCTGTACGAGAACTGCATTTTTAAAATGGCTGAGAGACATTGACTATCTAGAGAAGATCCGTTTTCCCAGATCTTTTGGTTCAAGGAATACAAGTGAAAATATTTCAGTACATATTTTCTGTGATGCCAGTAAGCATGCTTACGAGTGGCCGCTTTTGTCTGATTAAAAACTTTTGATTCTGTTAAAGTACAGCTAATGCAAGCCAGGAGTAGAGTTGCACCAACTGGAAAAGAAGAAACTACTATCGCGAGATTGGAATTACTTGCAGCTACTATAGCATCACGACTTTCGTCCTCAATTTTATCTGAGATACAGAGTGAAGAAGTTTACTTCTGGACCGATTCTTCAGCTGTCTTAGCTTGGATAACGAGAGAAGAAGCCTGGAGTGTCTTTGTCGAGAATAGAGTAAAAGAAATAAGAAGACTAACAAATAAAAATTCATGGAGACATATTCCTGGATGTATGAATCCGGCTGATCTCCCGAGTAGAGGTTGTTCAGCTCTAAATTTGTTGAAATCTAACTGGTAGCCAGGTCCAAGTTGGCTCTACTTGCCTGAAGAAGATTGGCCAAAAGGTGACTTAAATTTAGATGAGAGTGAGATTTTTAGAGAGAAGAAAAAGGACATAGTTTCATCTGTAACAAAATGTTTAGTTTCTACATGCTTGGTTACTAAGAGAGATTGGTATTACAGATATTTTTCCAAGTACAAAAAGATAGTTAATCTAATTGACTGGATCCTAAGATTCGTCTACAATTGTCGATCTGAACAAATTGAGAAAAAACATGGAAACCTTGATTCTGATGAAATTTTTGAGGCTGAGAAGGTATTGATTAAAATGGTTCAAGAAGACTGTTTTGTGAAGGAAAAAGACGAGAAATTAAAAACTTTAGGAGTAATCAAGGATGAAAGTGGCATCCTTAGACTGAAAACTAAACTTACCTTTCGTGAGGATACGAAAGAATTTAAAATGCCTGCTGTTCTTCCATCCAATCATGAGGTTGTCAAGAGATTAGTGCGATATTATCACGAGAAAAATGCACACGCTGGTGCGCAAATTTTGATAAATATTCTACGAGAGAGATTTTGGATTCTGAACGCTCGTAAAACTGTGAGATCTCTCATTAATCAATGCACAGTGTGTAGGAGATTTTCTGTAAAAAACCTAGAAACTTATACCGCGCCTCCTCCAGAAGACAGACTACGAGAAGCAGCTGTATTCGAAATCTGTGGGGTGGATCTCGCTGGACCAGTGATCTTGAGAGGCAACAAGAAATCTTGGATCTGTTTATTCACCTGCGCTGTTTACAGGGCAGTCCATTTAGAGTTGGTTGAATCGATGTCCACCGACAGTTTTTTACTATCTCTTAGGAGGTTTATAGCTCGTAGAGGACGGAGTAGAATCATATACTGTGATAACGGAACTAATTTTGTTGGCGCTTCAGATGTAATCCGAGATCTAAACTGGAAGCAAATCACTGATGACACTTCTGTACTACCAATTCAATGGAAGTTCAACCCACCAACTGCCTCCTGGTGGGGAGGTTGGTGGGAGAGTTTGGTAGGAATTCTTAAGAAATTATTAAGACGAGTGCTAGGAAGAGCCTCCTTAACTTCTGAAGAAATGACCACGATTCTCTGTGATTGTGAAGCAGTGATTAATTCCCGTCCATTGACATACGTAACTGAAAATGATTCTACTTTAATGCCTTTAAGTCCCTCTCTATTTCTGCAAGATATACGAAAAAGTGGTGTTCCAGATCTTGATCATATTGGGCACAAAAGTCTTAATAAGCGGGTTAAATATAGAGAAAGCCTGAGATTTAAGGAACAGGTTTAGGTCTGAATATCTAGGGGCACTCATCCAAAAATCCGAAAACAGAAAATCTGTGAAAGTGAATATTGGTGATATTGTACTGATAGGCAGTGATAACACCAAGCGAATCAATTGGCCATTAGGCAAAAAAATTCAGATCCTTCCAGGAAAAGACGGAATTGCAAGACTTGTTAAGCTTAAAACAAGTCATGGACAATTGTTAAGACCAATTCAAAGATTGTACCCACTTGAAGTATCCAGTGATGATCCCATTATTCAGAACTTTTCAACCGAGAAGGTGGGAGACGAAACTTGTGAGAACTTTGCGTCTGATGATGTGTGTGTATCTGAACCTCAGATTCAAAAGACTAAAGCAGGTCGTACAGTCAAAGTACCTAAGAGACTGGACTTATGAACTACGTATAATTTTTCTTTGTAACTTATGAACAATTTGTGATTTTCTTTTGTTAACTTTCTTTTGTAAGTTACATTTTTAAGGTAAAAATTTAACTTAGGTAGGAGGATGTTAAGTTGAACCTCTATCTAATATTATCTTTGTTTAACTAATTTAAAAAATTGCATATGGCAACATTGGACAATGTTTACATTTTCGTTTTGAGCAAAGCTGTATGTTTTGAGTTCGTTCTTTTTATGAGAGAATGAGATAAATGGTTTCGAGTTGCATTTCATGTGTATTTGATAATTAATGAGTATTATCTTATGCCATTTATATTTTTAAGTGCTGTTTTGAGATGATGAAACTGCAGCTGCCAATTATTAGACTTGTAAATAAACTGTTTGTGTTGTAACGAGATGTTTCATTGAATAACTGTTTACGCTCATTTCCATTACTGATTCTTCTGATGTTCGAAGTCAAAACGAGACACTACTATTGATAAACAAGATAAGCGCGAGCATGGATTATGGATCCTTTGCGACTTGTTATGAGTTCTAAAATATGTTTCCAGCTCTTAATTTCAGTGATCGAAAACGTTTGATTCCCTTGGCCATACTCTTCTTGTTCTTGGGAAAACTACCGACACTGTAGAGAGTTCAGTTTAAATAAAAAAATAGATTTGGGAAAAAGACCGGCCTCGTTTGTCATCTGTCTTAAAAGAGCCATCAGGTTGGTTTGGACTAGCAGCTATAATTCTACCTGTTATGTCTGGGTCTTTCGTATAGTTAGAGAATATATCACACTCGATAACTTGTTTTCTGTATCCTCATAGAGTGATACACTATCTTCGTAATTTATTCCAATTTTCAACTTTGTCATATTCTAACAATTCTCTCCTTTCATTTGAAATGTTTTCAGATTCACCTGTTGCCTCTACATTTTAATCGGATATTATTTTCCACTCTAAAATAAGAAAAAAAATTCTTAGAAAAAATGATAACGAGCTTCTGCGATAAAATAATAAATGTCATATCACCAACTTTTGTGTTTGTTTGTCAAGTCAAATAAACGAACACAAAAGATAAAAATAAATAATAATTAAATTACCATACACCAAATTTATTTAATCTGTATACTAGTTTTATGCAAAGATTATTTATTATGTTAATTATCTTTATTTTTTAAATTTATCTTTTAATTGGCAAATAATGGAATACAATATCTTTATTAAAATGGTCCCTAAAACTCAATTTAACCCCTTTTTAAAATGTAATATTTAAAAATTTATTCTTTTCCATTCAAAGCATTGTTAAAAAATGTGAATAGAAGAATGACTAAATATTATGCGGCAGTAGCTGTAATGTAAAAGAAATTAAATCCTCAGTAAGTTTTTAAATATAAACTTTACCTGTCTTATCATCTTTCCTCATAGACTGAGTTTAAGGCTGAGAACTATTTAGCCAAGAAGTTAAATTCAATGAGGGTTTTGCTGCGCCTGAAGAATTTCTCCTTTTCTTGCCTTTTGTATGCATAACTAAAGCATGTACGTTTCATTTGCATGCACATTCTTACCAAATCGGGCCAGTGACTCGAGGTCCTTTAGCTTGGTGTGTTCTGAGGGGTATGAAGAACTCGAAAGGTTCGCTGACTAAGACTTAAAATATAGTTTAATAAATCCGCTGCTGCATAAGGAATGAAGAAAAATTCCAAGAAACTAGGCTGCGAAAACACAGTAATTCTGCAAATAGTTTCTGTAGACCATACAGGCAGGCAAATCGTTATCTAGTGTAACAGCTGGAAACCACTCTCAAGAGATAATCGCTAATCTGCGGTCTTGGTAAGAAAACATTTGGCCTTCAAGGCCTTTGATTCGCCTTTTTATACCTAATGATCTTCTAAATCACCCGATTGATGGATTCTGCATAAAAACTTTCTTAAGTACCCATACTTTTCCGCGTTAGTTTCCTTCAGCCCTTCAGCTCGCCCAGATGGCTTTCATCTAAGATTGTGCGCTCTGTTGTGTCTGTGTCAGTGGTGCCTTCTGATAACAGACGCTCTGTTGTGTCTGTGTCAGTGGTGCCTTCTGATAACAGAGTAGACATAATCTGATTAGTTATCAATGCATCCGTGGGTATCACTTTTTGTTTAATTCAGCATAAATTTTATTTATAATTATGTATATTTTCTCTCGGCGTGAAAAGTAAAAATATAAGCATCGTTAGCGAAATTTAATTTTTCTGTTATCTAAAATAAAATCTCTGTTTAAAAAAAATCCATATATATTTTCTCCTCACTTGGGGCGCCTAAGTGAGCCACGGAGCATTGCCCTGTTTTCACCGGTGGGAGTTACAGTTCTCTATGCATCTCTAATTCTCTAATTGGCAAGGGCGTTTGTTTATGATAGATAAAATTTACCGCAAACTAAAAGAAATAAAATCTTCGAAGAGATTTTTCTTTGCAGTATGAAGAAAAAGATATACTTTGTCCTCTTTCATCAGCCGAAGCAAAGTCTTAATGGCGCTTTATTCTTCCTGAAAAAGGTTTTATACAACGTGTCCACAAAAGTCTTGTTGACGAACTGCTCCAGAACCCACATGGTGCACTAAAGTTCTTCAACTGAGTTTATCAACTCCTTAGCTTCTGAAGTTAAAGATAGCATTACTCGGGAATTTCAAAATGCCCCACTGTTTTTTTCACTAAATTTGGTATAACCTACGATGTCTCTAAAGTTGACCAACTGACTAAAGTTTATAAATGTGTGAAAATAGTGAATGACCAAACAGGAAAATCTGCTAAATTAAAAATTTGTGAAATTTTATGTCTTTTAGGAAAATAAAAATTCATTCATCAAATGACCTTGAAGAAGAAATCATGAAATCGCTTAACGAGAAAAATTTAGATTTAACAATATGTCTTGGACAAGGATATGATGGTGAAGCCAGGGTCGGCGGTAGAGCCGATGCAATCTGTGAAGCTGCACCGGACGGTAGGATTTCGGGGCAGCAAATTTTTTGAAATTTAGGCAGCCTTTACGCGACATAATTTGCAAGCTACGAATATTGCACCTGGTGACAAAATGTCTAGCGGCGGCCCTGGGTACAGCAGCAATGAGTGGGGCTACGGGGATGTGCTCTTTGTGGGCTTTGGGGAACACTTGAAGTGTTCTGCCAGGGTGGGGTAAGAAAAGTGAAAAAAACATTATAATAAATTTAGGAATATGAGCAATTAAAAGATTCAGAATCTTATTTTAGAGTAACTTTGTTTTACGCATTGTTAGAGGCTTTATGCATTCCACTTCGTCATTGTATCAAAAGTTTGAAGAATCCTCTAGGTACTTGCCAAGTAATTTAATCCGAAAAAACAGATACGTGACAAAGCAGGTGATTTTGTGCGAAAGTTTCCAAAGGATGTGTCATCAGAACTTCCATGCCAGCTAAGGCGTCATTTACAGGCTTGAAAAAATTAATAGTTTAAAAGGATTAAGAGAATTGTTGATAATAAATCTCTGTTCACTTTCATTGCATTTTTCTGATATATGTGCAGGAAACAAAGATTTATGTAATTTCAATGTAAAATTGAAGTAAATTGAATGATTTAGCGGAAAACATTTTATCTTAATTATATTGCATATATTTCATATTACCCTCTGTATGACGTCAAATAACTTCGGATTCTATAATTAACAGAATTAAACCGAAATCAAAAGTAGCACATAATAGCACACATTAAAGAGACATTTATACAAATATTTTTCCTTCGATTAAAGTGTGTAAAGCTATTTTAATTATTAAGAAAATGATCAATGATAACAAGAAAAAAGTAGTTAAGGTTGGGAAAAACAACAATGATGGGGGAAGATTTTATCATCTGTTGTCCTGGGACGCCTATTTCGTAAGTGCATATCTGTATCGCTAGCAAGGAAGAAGCTTCTAAAATGGGCGAATGGGCTTCCACTAATATTTTTGTCATTTCACGTGACCTTTGCGTGTTTTAACCACTTAACTGTTTCATCGAAGTTGGTGAGCTCTTGAATTTATGCCTTTTTTTTGCGTTTCTAAGTTTATTTAAATTATGATTATGTGTTTTATGTTAGTGCATTTTAAGTGGTATTCCATATAGCGCGACTTTGATTTATTATTATAAGTGATACTGAAATATTAGCGTTTTCGTGCTGCGTGTAGCTAAGCCTAATTAGGCTTAGTGAGTTTTCGCTTCGGAGTCCGCATCATTGATAAGGTACCTGCGCTGAGTTTCATATTGCTCTTCTTGAATTATGATAGGTATGTTTTTGTTTTACCCTTCGCCAATTTCTGGTTAGGTTTACGTTAGCATATTGTCATGAATAAAGAGGAGGCTTTTAGGCACGTTGCAAAATAGGGTGAAATGCACAAAATGGAGATTACTCCAGATAATATCATGCAAGTTAAGCAAAATTTACATACTGAGTATTTTGAAATGCGAAACTCAGGCAGTCTTAATCAAGACCACATCACTCACATAAACGAGATAGAGAAAACAATTCATGCTCTTAACGCATTTCAAACTGAGTTAGAAAATAATAGCTTAGCTACACCATCAAATTCAATGGATACTTCAGTAGTTTCTGAAAACAGTAACTTATCTAAAACTAAGAAAAAGAAAAATTTAACGGACAGTGAGGGTTTTATTACTCCTAGAATTACCCACAAAAGGACACTTTCAAACTCTGAAATAGAAGAACCAGCCCAAAAAAATAAATTTCAGGATCTTAATCCTGAAGACAACATGGATATTTCTTAAGGAGAAGGTGAATTTATTACGCCAAATAAAACGGCAGGCCATATCCCTCCCATAGTCCTGCCTGATTTTACAGGGGACTGGGATAAGTTAAAGGATGAGATTGAAGAGAAACTTAACATTAAGAAATATCGCGCCAACCTTAGTGGTGGAAATATGACAATTAGAGTCTTCGACTCTGATCACTATCGTTCACTTGCAAAATTTGTAGGTGAATTAGCTATGCCTTTTCATACCTATAAAGTGAATAGTGAGAAACCTATAAAAGCGGTAATAAAAAAATTACCACGTAATTGCAACCCAGACATGATAAAGCATGAGTTAGAAAAAGAAGGAATTCCAATACTCAAAATCCGTCAGATAACTCCTATTATAGAAGGAAATATTGTCCCTATGCCTGTGCGCAGTGGCTAATCGCACCACCTACATTAGCGCATGCGTACAATCAGTCCAGGTGCAAGCATTTTACGCCGATTTGCCGTTAAGGCAGGTGCATGCGCACAGCTTTTTTGATTCAATCATCTTATAAGTTTCTACTTATCTTCCTTATATGCGATTTCTTTGTTAATTAAATTTTAGTTATTGTTACTCAAATTTACGAGTTATTGTTACTGAAACTGTTATTTGTTTGAACTGAGGGATAGATAAAAAAGAAACCTTAAATTGTGCGTGTGCGAGATGATACATTTAAAAACAAGATGGATAAGTAAAAACTTGAGATTGAACTAAATTATTCTCATTGATTATTAAATGAGATTGAACTAAATTTTCTGGGTTCAAGAGTTGCCAAACGAGCAGCTTCTGACAAATTAATCGAAGAGGGTGAAGTATCTACAACTCCACAAATTGTATCTATGTAACGTATGAGAGATAAAATAGTAAACCTTGAATCTATTCGAAAATGTTTTCAACCAGATGCTTTCCTGATAATTGAGCAATTAAAAAATGCAATCATTCGTGGAAATGCTGTGACTGTTTAGAAGATTTATAATATAATTTTATTCAGTCTGTTTTTTTCTTAATTGGTATAACTAGACTCGTCAAAATATTGTAATTTATCCACCATTCAAATATTGGTTTTGTCCAAACTGTAGATACCTGTTATTTGTTACAAATTATACTAATTTGAAATATTTTTATTACTTAATTAAAAATGATTTAATTTGTAGAATGTATTGTCTGAGTTCTATTTCATATTTTTAATTTAATTATTTAAAAATAATGTGTGTTAATGCGAACGTTGACATTCAAAGAAAATCCAAATTTCTTTTAAAGCAGTAAGTAATAGTCAAATTTTCTAAGCACTAATTTATAACACAAACTATTGACATAAACCTGATTAACAGTTTATGTTCAACAAATGTGCCACATAGAATGATTTTACAAATATATGACATTTAATTATTAGATATTGCATGCATAACTAATTTAAATCATAATGATTGCATATTATTTATATCAATCGCACAGGTCAGCTTGTCAATAATATAATTATGATACAACAATAACACAAATACAGTTTAGTAATAATATATACAATGTAGCAATAAAGAAATATGTGACAGTAAATATGCTAGATCACAATATATAATACTATGAAATAAATAGAGATAGTGCTGCTAGATTCCAAAATATAATGTAATGCAATCAAATAGGTAGTATTCTACCTTAAAATGAAGTAGTATAATCTAGAACAAATAAAATAATTAGCTAAAGAAGTACAACACACATGGTGTCACTATATTCACCGAAATATGCGTAGTGAATACGTAAGAGAATAATTTGCAAGTAGTAATTATCAGTTATAAAGACGAGGTCAATCTATATACATGATTATGTTCAGAAAAAGATAAAAACAAATAATAATGGTTCTAATAAAGATTGAGAACGTGTAATTAGTTAAAAAATCTTTAATGTATTGTCAAGAAGGCTGCAGAAATTACTTAAATTCGTTCATTTAATAGAGGAATTTTTATGCAAACTTAGACCCTAGTCGTATAGCATAGAACTGTCAAAATTTATTTCAATAGGAAAACTTACTGAAAATTATAATATTCTTATATATACCTCAATTTTTGAGTGCCCACACATGTTTATAGGTTCAAATGCCATATTTCAAAATCAAAGTTATTTATAAATAAAACCTTATAAAATCTGATAATTCATTTGTGTGTGCAAATTTTTCAATCTAAATCTCTCACATTAAATTATTTTTGCCCTATAAATTACAGCCCGTTATTTATTTAAATTTAATTTATTAATGTGTTTGTACTAATATTTCAAAGTTCTTTGAAATATTTTTTGTATATTGAAAATGATGAGTATTTCCATAGAAAAATTAAACAAGCATACAAAATTGTTGATAGCCAGTATTATATGATTAATTGTTCATTTAATATTTGATCTTATCGCTTTTAACTTATTTCACGTCTAAATTTTCTTCGCAGGAATACTCTGTTTAATTTTTATTATCTTTTCTCAGACGAATAATTTCAAAGAGTAATAAGTTAAAATCTTGGTTGTGCAAAACACATCTTTGAATCTAAATGTATTATAAGAAATACAAAAAATATAAACAAGATCTTAGCCCCCCAAACCAGTCGTTTGAACTATTCCAACCGTTCAGAAAAACGATAAACATTGCTAATATAAAAATCTGCCCTTTTTTATAAATACATAAATAAAGGAAATGTGTTCCTTCTTTATATATATATATATA
>KK113862.1:165262-176575 GCA_000611955.2 Stegodyphus mimosarum
AATGCTCATGCGAGGTTAATGTTGGTATATATATCTCTAATCCTTTGAAAGATTAAAAATTGATAAACTACGCCAACGTAATAACCCGACTAAAAAAAACAAAAACTCACTACAACAGACTTAGGCAGTTTGCGTACTTAGGACAAAGAGCCTCTATGTAAAGAAGGAAAGGCTCCATAGACGCAATGTAAACCACTTTGTCTGCAACGCCGCTACAAAGAAAAGGGAACATTCGCCAAGGGATTTGGCGACGGAATCTGTTGGCGAGAATTTCCCCTCTGTGATATGCGGGTTCTTTGGTACCTAGCCCACATTTTCCCGCTCCGCGACGTGTATAGGAAATTGAGGAACACGGGTTAAGATGAATCGTTCTTTGACTTGTCGCGATAATTTAAACTCGGAAATGATGAAATATTAGGTGAAGTTTCACTTTCACTGGCTGTTGAACTTCCATTGTCCATATCGCTATTTGAAACCAAAGAACCTATTCTTTGTTTAAACTCTTGCTAAACGTAACGGTCGAACCTGTCCGAACCAACTTCGACATTCAGCTTCGAGCTTTGGCGCTTTTTGGCGACAGATATTTCACGCATGCGCAGTTGTTTCCCTTTTCGTTGGAAGGGAGCCACTTCTGCTTCTGCGAAGTTTTCCTTCTTAACAGTACGTATTCTTTGCTTAGGATTCGTTCTTTCTGATTCAGTCAAATGACGGATCTGGAACTGACAACCCAATGCTCATGCGAGGTTAATGTTAGTGCGAATAGCCTGAGGAGGCTAATCGCACCATCTTTAACTAACTTTTAATATTAAAAACATTGTTCTTCGCAAGTGGACTTGCAGCACCTACAGGCAGAAGAAAATCTCTAGGGCCTGGTAAGTGACTTTTCAAATTTATTTAGCGATGTACCATGTTTCACACAGGTCGTAAACCACAATATTGAAACGGGGGATGCTCAGCCAGTTAGGCAAATGCCCTACCGCTACGATAAGGTAAAGAAGAAATAATTGAATATCATATTAAAGAGATGTTAAAGAATAAAATCATCACGCCAATTTCTAGCAGTTATGCTAGCTCAATTGTATTATGTAGGAAAAATAATGATTATCCGATTACGCACCCGAAGCGGTGGAGTTTTGCTATAGACTATCGCAAGTTAAATTCCGTTACAAAATATCCCGTATATCCGTTGCCGATAATCGAAGAAATAATTCGAAATATTTCGTCTACAAAATACATGACTACATTAGATCTTACGAGTGGCTATTTTCAGATTGGGGTAAAACCCGAAGACGTCCACAAAACCACGTTCATAACTAAGTCTGGCACGTACGCATTTCTTAGAATGCCTTTTGGTTTATCCGGCGCGCCGGCAACGTTCCAAAGATGTATGGACATCGTCTTAAGACCGGTCCTTGGTAAAAGCACGTTCATATATTTAGACGATATTATAATTACAAGTAGTAATCTAGAACAACACTTACAAGATTTAAGAAAAGTGTTTTCATTGTTAAATGAAGCTGGTTTAAAGATAAATGCGTCCAAATGTAAATTTGCCGCAAAAGAGTTACGTTATTTAGGATTTAAAATTTCCCAAAAGGGAATCGAAACGGATCAATCAAAAATAATAGCTATTAAAAATTATCCTGTTCCTAAAACAGCGAAGAAATTATCGTCGTTTCTTGGGATGTGTTCATACTATCGGTCCTTCATTAAAGACTTTTCAAAAATAGCTGAGCCGCTGCTAAAGTTGAAAAGAAAGAAAACTAGGTTTTCGTGGTCAGCAGAAGCCAACTTGGCGTTTCAAAAATTGAAAGACGCATTGACTCAAGCTCCCGTCTTAAAATTTCCAGAGGGGGATAAAGAATTAGAAATTTCAGCGGACGCTTCAGATTTTGCGATTGGGGCAGTGCTTTCTCAAAATGGGCAACCCGTGGCCTTTATCAGTCGAACTTTTTCAGTCACTAGACTCTACTCTGGGAAAACTTTATCACCCAGATTAATAAGGTGGGCTCTTAAACTACAAGAGTATAATCTAATAATTAAACATACGCCGGGAAAAGAAAATGTTGTGGCAGATGTTTTAAGCAGAATTAACTTAGATGAAAATGGAAATACAGTTAAAATAGCCATGCTGACATACAAAGTATTAGATTCTCGTGAAACAGTAGTAGCCGAACTCGGAAAAGATCCGGAGTTCAAAAATGTATACAATTATTTGCCCCCCTGAGAATTCAGTCATCCGGATATTGTGCCGATAAGAAATAGGGCCGCAAATTACGAAATAATTGACGGACTGTTATTTTATACGAAAACGACTAATGAGAACAACGAGTTCAGACCGGTTATCCCAGATAGCATTAGATTGAATGTATTGGAGGAGTTGCACGATTGTGCCATTTCGGGCCATTTAGGCATAAGAAAAACTGTCCAAAGAGTTCGCGAGGCAGTTTTCTTTCCAGAACTGCAAAAGTTTACTAGAGCGTATGTCCAATCGTGCTCAACATGTCAATTAAATAATTATGTTAATTTCCGCCCGGCCGGGTTCCTAAATAGTATTAAATCAGAATTCCCAAATCAAATAATAGGCATCGATTTATTGGGATCTTCTCCTAGAAGTAAAGTTAACAAAAGCCGATATCTTTTAGTTATAGTGGATCATTTTAACAAATGGTTAGAGTTGATTCCGTTAAAACGCGCGTCTGCAAAAATTGTAGTAGATTCAATTCTAAATAAGTATATTTTAAAATACGGGGCGCCCCTAAAAGTTATTTCCGATAATGGTTCCCGGTTTGTTAGTAATATGTTTGAGGAAATGTGTGCAAAGCTGGGCATACGTCATCTAAAGATGGTCCCGTATCGTCCGCAGTCAAACATAGCGGAACGGGTTAATAGAAATGTAGTGAAAATCATTCGAAGTTACGTTAAAAATTACCACTCTGCCTGGGATAGCCATATAAATGAATTTGCATTTGCCCTTAGGACCGCCAAACACGATAATACACAAAAAACACCCGCTGAACTGTTTCTTGGAAGAAAAATTTTGACACCCTTAGATAAACTTTTCTTTGTCCAGGAAAGGGCAGAAGAATTTAAAATGAGTGACATAAAAAATTTGATACGAGAAGCGACAGGTAACATAGAAATGGCCCAGAGAAAACAAAAATTATATTATGACCAAAAGAGAAGAGGGGTCAAGTACAATGTGGGAGATGAAGTAGTGAAAATCAAGCATAACTTGTCAAATGCCCCAGAAGAAAAGGTGGGGAAATTTTTTCCGCGTTTTGAAGGCCCTTACATCATTAAGAAAATTACACAGGCAGTTGTTATATTAAAAAGAAACGATGGCCAAAAAATTACTGCGAATGTTGACCAGATTAAGCCCTTTTATAATCGTAATAAAATGGAGGTATTTAAAGATTTTTTCCAGGATCCGAGGCAATCTAATTTCACGGAAGATGTACCTCAGCGAAAACAGCAGGAACTAGCTACAATGGCATCAAAAAGACGAAAAGAAAGCGCCCCCTCAACAAAGTAGAGGAAATAAGAACCAAAAATGGGGATTCAAAAGAAAGACTGACGATGCAGGCGCAAGTAATAAGAAATCAAAACAGAATGGGCAAGGAAAGCACAAAGTAGCCAAGAGGACTGCGGAAACATCGGAGAGGTGCCTGAGAAGCAAGCAGCCTCGATTGCAGGCTGAGGATCGACATCCCGAATGCAGCAGGTACCAGGAGCAACGACGAACGAGGGCCCAGGAGCGAAGGGCCCAGTCCAGCAAACGCCCAGCAGAGCAACTTCCTCCCCAGCGCAAGTACCCCAGAATGGAAAGAGGGGAATTCCAAAAGGAAGAGGAATGAGCAACAAGCTGAAAATGGTCAACAACCAAAGTCAAGGAGACTGGCCCAAGCTTCAATTTACCCAACTTTCAAGGATTGGGCCAAGAAAAGGATGGCTGACTACAACAAGATAAGTAGTATTTCTTATTCCAAAGTTTAGTTAATTTTCGAGTGTACTGCAAAGTGCAGGGTCGATTTTATCTCAAGCGAGGTTGAGTTTTACGCTAAGGGGGCGATAAATACTTATCTTGAAAGAAAAATGTTTTTGTTTAAAAATTGTAATTCTGCAAAGACTTAAAATTATTTAATGTTTGTAAAGTAGATTCTGAAGCATTGTAAATAGAATAATTTTGTAAAAGCACTGAATTGCTGAAAAAAAATGTTAACTAAATGATTTTGTATTATGCTTTGTCGAAAGACTTGTAAAATTTCTAGAATGAAAAGTCCGAAAATGGAAGAACACGATTTAGTCTATGGACTATTATTTCAGTGTAATGTGATGTTTCAGAAAAGTACCTTTGAGAAAAGGATAGGAAGCACTTGCTGTAAACTTAGAAATTTAACCTAAATTTGTATTTCATGATTGCTATGAAATTGTTAAGTTTCATAAAATGTAACAAATAATATTATGCTAGCAATGCACCTTAGGTGCAATATTAATGTGAATAAAGCATTCTATGTGCAAACTGCGAATTGTATGCATGAAAAGTTAGAGTAAATTTAGAATGCAAGTGTTAAATAGGCTCTCCACCAAATACACTTAAAGTGTTAGACATAAAGCTAGTGAGAACCTCAGGTTTAGCTGGTTATAGGGCGTCTTTTGAGGTCTCGTATGTCAAGTTCTAACTAATGTTAGTCGATCGTAGGTGGGAGATTTGAGCACCCCCGAACACAGAAAACCCGCAATGGCGGTGTGCTTTTCATCCAAAACCGGTGAAAAAGTATTGGGGGAAGAATTTAATTGCGCTTGAATGATAATGTGTGTGTGCGAATTTACACGGGTAAGAATAAAGAATGTTACCTAGAAATTACTGTTATTATGTTGTACTAAAATTCCTTTCCTTCCAGATTTTTCTGGAAGGAGTAAGACTTGGATGAAAAAAAAAATTTTGAGAGTTATGTACAAAGCAAGTTTCGTCTGTAAATATTTTTCACCAACAGATATTGCCTTGTCAGGGTTGGCCTAAGTTTAGAAGAGTTAAATTTTGACTATTTGTTTAGAATTGCGAGTTTCAACATGGTCCGTTTGGACCACAGTAGTTTAACGTTTGCAATTCTGGCGCGAAGTATGTAAGGTTTTAGTTAAACTAACAAAGTTTTATTTTAATTTAAATCTTTCTATCTCTTCTCATGTTTCACCTTCCCGTCAGAAGAAGCGCGCGTTTTCAGCGTTATGCTAATTTGAAGGGGAGCCAAGTGCTATTTAAGCAATAGGGAGAAACCTCTCAGTGTGAGAGAGCTTTTAGTCTCAGATCTCGGTCATTCTATTCGACGTTCGCCTGACCATCTAGCAGTTAAATCCTAAGCCATAGTGCTTGCTACGTGATTGCTTATTGAAATAAAGCCAAGCGCGCTAGTATTAGTAAATCTTGCTACGCACCATTTAGTTAGAGGCCAACTCCGCGTATAGCTCTGTGAGCAAAGAGTAATTTAATTCCTATTTAGCTTTAGTTTAAATTTATCTGGTTGTTCATTTTAGACCTAAGTGTGGTCTTTACTTTCTGTATCCTTCCCGAGTTGGGAAGTGGTTGTAAATAATATTGATTTAATAAAAGAAGATTTTAAATCCCTTTCAAGTGCAGTTATTCTACCACTTAATCACAGTATCTACAACCAGAACATAGGTGCATTCAGCTCCCTGTTCCAGATCAGGACTTAAGGACTTTAAAAACTTTCACAAAGATGTTTGCCAAGAATATGCACAGAACACTCAGTCCTGACACAGTTACCACATCTTACGAGCGAAAATGCAGAACCTTTACCGTTACCGAATAGAGGGAGGGATGGGTCATGTAACTTCGATGAAATCGACTAAAATTATGTTTTTGAGTTCATGCCTGTAATTCGCCTTCGAATAAAAATTGAATAAATATTAATTAATTTGGCTTCAGTCTCTTCACCTCTTTGAAATTACTTTGCAAATGATCACGTCTAGGATACTTTATGAAAAATTAATTTCAGTGGTAAGAAAGCTTGCAACGCAAAGATTGTACAAGTTTGTTAGAAAGATAGAAGTTAGTATGAAAGGGTAAAACGAAATCATACAAGAAGAATAACAACATTCAAGATATTGAAAACCAGATTATATGTCTTTAGCAATATGTCCTGTCCTAAAGATGATGTGGACGACTGGGATTCTTATTTTTGTTCCCCTCTTGCGCATTTTTCGTTAGATATTATATTCCTTACAAACTCTTTGACAGATGATTAGACTTTTATGTTCATAAAAATCACTGCATTGATATCTGGAATTCAAGCTCTTTTGCTATTAATACATGTAATTTATCTCTTTCTGAGGATCAAACATAATCATAATTGAATCATGGTTGAAAAAATCTTGAAAAAAATCATTATGCTGAAGCAGTCGCATTTAGCAGCGAAATTGATCTTATGATATACGGGGTACTACGTCATAACACATGTTCGTTATACAGGAGGAGATTGATTTCATTGAATTTACCTTCATTATAATAGTCTATGAGAATTACAAATAAAAACTGCAAACGGTTCTTCTCATTTAGAAATGCACAATGTTAAACGACATAGTTGCAGAAACATTGTATCTGACAATTAGAACTGTGTTACTGAAACAATTTTTGACTATTTGGCTGATCAAAAGCTGTTTGACAATTTTCAGTAACTTTGAGATCGTGCTGAATTCAGTCAGAATGTTCATGTTTGACAATAAAAATTCATTCTTAATAACATAAAAAATTAAAAACTTATTGAATCTTCTCCGGAATTGGCAAATTTTTCAGGTGAAAGGAACATTTCACTATGTGTTTCGCTCGCTATTTGGATATAATTCTAAATCGAGATCATATCCAAATATTTCAGGGTTTAAAGACTAATGAATTTTGAATTTATTACTTTCATAGAAAGAGAAGAATTCGTTTATTCAATTAGTTCATTTATTTAGTTTATTAAAATTCCATATAGAATTCTATCAAAAAAATGAAATGGGGAAATTTTGACTTATTTATAGATTTCCATAACTGTTCGATTGTCAAAACTTGCGACTTGAAGATGCACTGCAGTTTCAAGTCCGCATGCTGAACGCCTTGAAAATATGTAAACATTAATTTTTCAGTAACATATTTTTCAAAAACCACCTATTCTTACCAGTTTTACCAAAATTTACATTTAACCTGTTAATCGTTTAAAATGTTAGTTTTCAAACGAAAATGTGAAAATGCAGTTCTTCCTCATTTTATTTCGATATGCCTTTTAAATGTAACATAAAACTTCTATTAAGTGTTATTTCATCGCTCCATAATCCATGAGACAGTTTCTTATGCTACAATTATTATGAAGCATTATGCATCTCACATTTATTGTTGAAATTAAACATTAAGAATTTGGAAATTTCTTCAATTGGAAGCCGAAGCACATGGCAACAGTTTTATTGGCCAAATGGAACGCCAGTTGCCAGCTCGTTATTCGTCGTACTATTGCAAAGCGAGAATGGAGTGTGTTACACTCTCTCCCATGTGCTTATGTTCCTGACGAATAAGTAGCCCATGTGAAGCGCTTTATCGACCTTTATGAGTACTACTGAAACCATTAGTTTGGATAAATGTGTCAGATTACCGGTGACAAAATTTCCTGTCTTCTGTAAATTTAATCTTTATCTTAGGAGTCTACTTTCTACCGTCGGCCATTCTTACATACTCTCGATCCCGCTCAGAATACTCTCGTATCCAAGCAAGTAAATAAAAGCACGTGTGCTAATTTTGAATTGTCAGAGGTACAGTACTGTGATTCGTTTGTTTTATTTATTCTTAGTGTGTCCAAGCTGTGAAAATTTTTCTATTAAATGTTGGAATTTTTTGTAATTTTTTTTAAGTTTGATATTATAAAAAAAAAATTAATTCGACTTCAGCAGTGTGATTTTAAACAATTATGGCTTCCAGTTCCACTATTCAAAGAGTTATTCCTCTGTCCCACAGTACACCCAATAGTGATTTTAAATGTGCTGCCAATATTATGGAACCTGATGATGATGTTGAACTTGAGAATGATGTGCAAAAATCAGCTAAATTTCGTTTTAACCGTGGGCACGCGCTGTTGCGAAGGCAGTATCATAAACATATTCTCATACAGCATCCGAAAACATTTGGTAAGAGAAGATTCACCTTTTCTGGATATCAGGATCATAAACCAAACACCAAGAAACGTCGGAGGTTCACCAGTGTTGCCCTTCCGACTAAGTTTTTGCTTGGAGGTGATATAACAGATCCTTTAAATTTGCGGAGTTTAGAAGATGAAAAAATAAATCAGCAGTTAAATGCATTTACTCCTGCATCATCTCCAATACCTATATCACGACATCGTACTCAAGTGAAACTTCTTATCCCTCCGAATATATATGATCCTCTGAATTTAAATACTGGAGAAGAAATAGAGTTCAATTTACTTTCTTCCAAACCTCGTAAAAGAAGACGCCATCGTAAAAGTAGGCGAGATGATAATGAGAATGTTTTGGATACGAAGGATATACTTCCAGCAAAAGAAGAGTCTGAAAATGAGCCACCTACTCAAATAAAAAGTTCTCTGTGTCTTCCTCTTGAAGAAAATCATGATAAAGAACGTAAGGCAGACTCTAGTGCTGCTAGTACTTCATCTGAGGAGAAAGTTATCTCTGATAAAATTGTTTCTCCGGTTGTTCCACAAGGATCACCTGCCAAATTTTATAAAAGGTTTCGTTCTCGAAGTTTCTCCAAGGATCCAGAGGAAAAGACATCTGCATTAAAACAAGTTACGAAACGTAGGCGATCAAGAACAAGGTTTCAACAGAAAGTCGACACTTTAAAATTTAGAGCAAATGCTCAAAAATTTTGCTATGGTAACCATATGATCAATCACTCTAATTGGTATTTTGGAAATAGTGATGAAGATCACAGGCTTAGATTTTTTGATAAAAGTTTATTTGAAGGTAAAGATGTCTTAGATATTGGGTGTAATACAGGTCAATTAACTTTATACATTGCTAAAAATTGGCAGCCAAGAAAAATTATTGGTATTGACATAGATAAAAAACTTATAAACATAGCTCAAAGGAAGGTTCGCAAACATTTAAGTCAAAATATTACTGAAGATAATGATTTTCCGGAGTCTCTGTCATCTATGTATGGCCCAATAATAAAATTGGCCATGAGCACTTCAAATTCTTCAGTCTTTCCAGATAACGTTTCATTTCTTGAGGTAAGTTGTTTTTTTTATATACATGCCTTTTAAGTTTTATTTGAGGTGTAAAATTAAACCATCTTTCATATCATTTGTTTATCATTTTGTTCAAAATATTTGCATATTTTACAGTGGATATTTTATTATTTTAAATTTATACTGTAAACCCTTACAGAATATGGGGGTTAAGTTGTGACCATATTACATGTATTGCTGAATTGCATTTCAACAAGTTAATTTTCTATGGTAAGAATGGATAAGATATAATTCTTGCGAAAAAAATATGTGTAATTCAATACAAACCTAAATATTATTGTAAGTAAAAGGAAAGAATGAAATAGGATTTAAAAGGGTTTCTATTACTGCTTAATGAGTAGGTGCATGATATAATTAAATTTTTAAATAGTTTGTGATTGATTTTAGCATGAGACTATGTCTAATGCAACTCATTTAACATTTTACTGGAAGGAAGGCAAAGTTTTTCAGTACCTGTTTGAAAGTGTGTTCTTCATTTGAGTCAATCTCCATTACAAAATTACAGCTCCTGTGCCTTTTTTAGCAATTTGTTTAACTTCTTGTATGTTAAAGGCTCTTGCTGCCTTTGCTGTCAGCTAGTATTTTAAGATCATCTAGTTCTTTATGTGTTGTTTCATGTTTGTGATTCTTGACTAATTCTTCTATTTCTCCTCCTTCCATATCTGAAAATCCTTTCTCACCTATTTCTTTTGCAATTTTTACAATATCCTTGGCTTTATATTCATTTGATGGCAATATGTAATTTATTGCTTCTGGCCAGCACTGATGTCAGCAAGCATTTATTATTGATAAATTCACTTGTTCCAATGCAAGTTTAATTACTTCTATTCAGTGTGCAATGAACTGCTTCCAAAATTCCATTAGTTTGTCATGCTTTCCTTTATCTAGTGCTTTATTTACATTTATAGTAAGGTATATTTATCTGTACTTTAGGCTTTGAATAGTTATTATTTCTTGATCCATGGGTTGGGTTAAGAAAGTGGTGATTGGTGGAAGGAATGAAACCTCTGTATTTGGAAGAAATGTTGCGAGTACTTCAATACTGTGTCCTGGAGCATCATCTGGAATTATGAGAACTTTAAACTCAGGTTTTACTGCTCTAAGTAATATTTGGCATCTTAAATTAAGGAATTTTCAAACCAGTCATTAAAGAAGATTAGCTACATGACCAATGCTCTGCAGTGCACCTTTTGTAATTGAAATTTCTCACATTGGATGAATTAAAGGGTGACGATTAAGATAACATGTATACACAAAGTTGCATTCTGCAATGGTTTACTTCAATTTGATTTGATTATTACTGTTGAAAAGTGTAGTGCAAAAATTTTTCTTGGCCATGAACCAGCTTCACCAAAGTATAATTGCAGTATTTTCAGAAGTTTGCTGATTTTGTATTCAAGTATCTAATTATATCTGAGCTGATTTCAAGGATCAGCTGTATGTGTGTGTAAGGGGGGGAGTGTATTTTTTATGTTTCTTTACATTGTATAATTTGCAAGCTCTTTAAATGTTTTTGTTTCTTTTAAGTAAATGTTTTAAAGTTGCACAGGATTGTGCTGGTAGACCCACTGCGGTCATAACCTATGCATTAGATACTAAATTATTTTGATTATTGAAAATTTGATGTACTGCACTGTTTCCATACTAAATAGAAACCTCAGTTCATGAAGTTAATTCATTAATGAACTAAAATGTCCTTAAACTGAAACAGTTTTCCCCCATTGAATTTAATGTAAAGTGAATTAATTCGTTGCTGGATCACAGATGATTGCTTATTTAAACTTTACAATAGTTTTTTTGTATATGCGTTACCATAAACCCAAACCAATAGATATCATTAAAGGTAAGACCAAAAAAGTATTGAGCAATTAAAATAGATAAAAATTAAATTTCACTGTATCTGAATAAAGGGGAATGTATGAAGAAGATGGCATAGGTGGAAAGTGATGTGGATAGATGCAGAATTTGCTGTTTGAATGTAAAATTTCCTTGCATAAAAACATCAGATAACTGATGATCATGTTCTTTCATATAT
>KK113862.1:176621-224928 GCA_000611955.2 Stegodyphus mimosarum
TATATATTTATTTTGTTTCTAAATACCATTAAATTCTGCTTGCCTCTCTGGGCAGCCTAGAATTAATCAAATGTGATTGCTTGTATTTTAAAATGTTTCTGAAGTAAGGCGTGTTCTTAAAATTCATCCAGTACAATTTGCTGTTGCCTATACTTTAATGTGTTTCTAAAGTGAGATGTGTCATTATCATAGAAATTGCTTGCACTGCTGCTTTATCAGGATGACATCATTATGTGAAAACTTTGCACCTTGCCTCATTTTTCACAAATTTCTTGGATCAGAGAACAAAGTCATGTTTCTTTTTCTCATCTTCTGAAGGCATTTCTTCCACTATTACCTTTTGTTGCTGCTGCTATAATTGTTGTAATTGTTTTTGTCGAAATAATCACATCTGGCCATAATTTCTTCCGCCACGTGTTTTTAATGAGAAATGGATAATACTATGTGTTTTCCTCAGTAGGCCCTGAGTGCTTTAATTAAATTACATGGATTACCTCAAAATACCTTTGAAAGTACTATGTTACTGACTTGAGTGTTCATATAACTTGAGATACCGTTCACCATTGAGGCATGCTTTGTTCAGATAATTTGTTCGTGATGTTGAGGCATTTATAATCAGAGGTTCCACTATATTCATTTTCAGAAAGCATTGAAAAGGATTCTGCTATTAAAAGTAACTTTAAATTAAAGAAAGAAAATGTTAAAATAATCGGATTTATTTACATATTTATTATCTAGGTTTTTATCATCAATAAAAAAAAAATCCTGAGATTTTATTTCCCTGAATACTAAAGAAAAGTAATTTCATGGATATTATCAAACCCACCTGTAAATTTAATCCTATTTTTTGCCAAATGAGTTAATATAGAATATATTATTTTTATTTGAAGAGGTAAAAATATGTCAAACCCATTGAAAGACTAGCATTTTTCAATAACAAATATTCTTCCATGTGTAATATGCACACTACAGGAAATGCAAGTCTGTGTTAAAGCTATTAATTTATTAAATAAGAAATAGTTTTAAGAAAATATCTAGACTAGTTTAAAGAAAATCTCTAGACTTATCACATGTAATTTTTCCATGCAGTGTATGACCTTTAACTACAAGTGCATGTATTTACTGAACATACACAATTGATATTTCCTTGCATTACATCACTTTGCATTAGCCCTTTTGCAGAGTATAGATGAGTTTCAGTGATGTAATGTGGTTTACTAATAATAATTGTAATGTGGTTTAATTCTAAAGGACAGCAGTATTGTTTTGCTAAGCTTAATTTGCAGAAAACTATGAAAATTGCAGTTTGTAATAATTTTTTGTTTATTTTTAAGGTCTTGGTTACTGCATAAATTTTTTCTCAGTTTTATCCAAAGTTGAAAAAAAAGTCGAAGAATTGCAGTTATGTTTCCATTTAGCCATCCTTACGGATTAACATCCAACAGATTTCTGATTTCTAACCTATTTTGCTACAGACAAAAGCATTTCCTTGAAAAATAATAAAATAAAGCAAAAGAAAATAAAAACATTTATATTGTGTGAGAAATGTATAATTTCCAAGAACAGAGATCTACCATCAGCTATAGCTTCTGATTAAAAAAATATACTATTGACTTTTTATGGTCAAAAATCAGAAAAATACATTGCAGTTTGCACAGAAAAACAAACGTATTACTAAAATAAAAGCATTTTGCTCAAATATATGTTTACTCATTTTACCATTTTTTGAAGTAAAATTTCTTCTGCTGCTTTCAGCTCCTATCTATATGCATCTGATGCATATATGTGATAGCCATCTGTAAAAAATTAATAGGAAATCAGGTTTCTTTTTATTACTTTTAATTCTAATAAAATATGATAATTTGTTTTTGTTCCTTGTGTATTACAGTTAACATTCATGAGTGGTAGTTGAATGAGTATGTGACTTGTTACCATCTCTAAAATGTATGTGTCTAACAACCTCTAAAATATTTATGAGTTAATGTCAGGGCTATAAGCCAATCAGTGTTCTTATACAACAGCATGCCTTCAAATTAAAAAATAAGACATCTTGTTTTGCAAAAAATTGCAGTGTCATACTGAAACTAGAAAGCAATCCAATATAACATTGTAGAAAGCACAGTAGTATTTTAAATATATAAGTTGGGTGTTAGATTAAAATATTCTAAGATATAAAACTTGAGAGGTCAAATCCAAACTATGAATAAGAACCTCAGACATCTTTACATACAAATTTCATTGTCATCACAATAACTTCATCAGGCAGAACTCTCTTTCATTAATTCTCAGTCCAGTGTCAGTTACTCTTAACATCGGGTTCAACTAATATTAAGCATTTATAAAACAGATCATTTGTCTTTTAAAAGGATATAAAAATGCAGTGCAATCAACATTGTAGTAAGAGATGGTGGTCTTATAATCTTGTTTAATTTACTTCATTTATAATAATTTCCTAGCCAATAAGTTTTACTTAGATCTGAATGACTGAACTTGGGGGTTACATGTGTCCCATTTAAATAGACCAGTTTCTTAAACTGCAAGTCGCCCAAAATTTTATCAGTTTTGATATTTCTTTAACTTATGATAATTTTACATTTACCAAATATTTTACACAATGTATCTGAAAATAGATAAAGATAAGACAATACAGACAAAGAAAAACGAAAACGCTTCGCTGCATTCGTTTTTATAATATAAACATTCATTTTACTTGCTTTGCATGTGGCACTGTCATTTTATCTGTAAAATTTTCACATTGTTCTATCTTAAAATTAAAAATTAATGACCTAAAACTGCAATAGTATATTACAGTACAAGTGAAAAAATTGACAGTTTCACTCACATGTGTCAGATTCGCACAGTGCTTATGGGGTCCCACAAAATTTATGTAAATATTATAGGGCCTTTGGGTATGCGATTAAAAAAAGTTTAAGAAGCCCTGAAATAGACAATATTTTTTTATTCATGTGTTGGCAAAAAAAAAAAGTATTATGTGTGTCCTGTGGGGGGGAATGCAATGTTTATGCAAGTGACTAGTGTTTGATTTATACTAACGGACTTTTTTAGCATTTGATTGGTTTTATCTATATTGTATTCTGTATTGATTGGTTTTATCTATATTGTAATTTCATTTCAGATTAATGGGTTCGTGGCTGCATTTTGTGTATATATAAAATTACTTCCTTTCCAGTCATATTTAAGACTTTTGTGCTTTGCCTTAATTAAATAAACCAAACCAACCAATTATATTTAAGTTTATTAAACAGCTGAGTTTGATAGATGGTGATTTACACATTTGTAAACTAAGGTCTTTAAATTTATCTAATAAGAAACTAACAAATAAATTAACGCCTAGAGTATTAAAAGCTAATAATAAATTAATTTACTCAACTTGAAAATTACAAAGAATTTATATATTTGTGTTTGTTTTGTATTTTACATCAACAGTTTTTCGGATCTAGCAATAAGAACATTGCATTGTCTCATCACTTAAAACTGTTTTAGAAGAGCCGTTCTAAAGTGCTGCCAATTCTATTTGAGAGAGGTTTCGATTTTGAAATCCAATTCAAACTCAAATCACAAATTCAAAATAAGTCTTAATCACTATTTATTTATGCACATCTGTTATATTGCACTGTTTACATGGTTCAAGATTAATTTTTAATCAAAAGATGGGGGATAATTAACCATTTGAATCAAATTCTATTAAGAGAAATCAAGTAACCGACTGCTCACTTCAAAGTTTGCTTTTCGACTCTCTCTTGCCACTGGCAGAAGCGAAACTTTCGCTCATTTCGCGTTTGAGTTGTAACAATCAAGGTTTTCTTTGGTTTTTTATTTCCAGCCTTGTAAGTTTTATAAGAATTGCGTGTAAACTTAATGTGTATATCTTAACCAAAAGGGAAAACATGGGATGCAGTAATTGCATGTTCATCACCTATTTAATGGCATTTGAGAAGGAAAAGTGTTTTAATTTACCTCTCATGACTGCTTTTGTTAAACATTAGGAGTAGCTAGATTCCTTGTAAATTTATTTCGTAATTAAAATCTTTTGTTCTATCTTCAGTTCCTTGTAAAATACAATGAACCTTTAACTGCTGTTTCTTATCAAATGCTGTTCAGCATTTAATATTTACTAAAAACCTATTATGACCAAAATTTCTTTTTTGTTTTTATTTCAGCAGAAATATGACATTTTAAGGAAAAAGTTCAAGAAAGTATGAAGACGAAATATCTTATTCAGTTAGCTAGATCTACAATAGAATCCAATTTATCAGAATGCAATAAGGCAAACCAATTTAGATAACACATTTTGTTTTGCATAACCAATGATCTTATTTTAAGACGGGGGAAAAATATTATACTTTTCATTACAAAAATTCAAAATTTTGTACCTATACTCTTTTTTAATTTAAAACATATAAGAGAAAATACTATGCTTCTGTGATTATCTAAAAAAAGGGGGAAGAAATTCATTTTTATTACTATTATGTTCAAATCACTAAATTAATAACCATCTCATACTTGAAGTTCAGAAAGTGCATGTTGAAATTGAATAATAATGTACTTGAAGTATGCGTGCATACGTATGTATGTACATGTTTTAATAACTTAGAAACACATCAGACTTTAAAAAAAAAAAAAAAATCAAAATGTCACACTGTTTTATAAATGTTCTTAAATTTTCTGTTTTGAATCTCATCTTTTAGAGCATTATTACTATCATTTTTAGTTCACTGATGAAGTTGCAGATAAAATAGTTAAATAATTACTTGGTATATGTTAAAAATGTTCTTTTATTTGAAATCTGAGATTATTTAATTTTTTGGTGGTTTATTCATTTCATGGAAAAATAGTTTTAAATACAAAGCAAATTTTAATTAATGTATATCATCAATGAATGTTGATACTTGTAAGTTATCTCTTGAGCATGGATTTTGCATTTCAATATTTTTTGCTTACCATATACTGAGATTACTTGTTAGCATTATGAAATGTGCATTTACTTTTAAGTAATGATGCAGTAAAAGAAAACTGATATTAGGAAGTTGGAGATGATTGGTATTTTGGATTCATCAAGTCTCTTCTTATCCTTTCAGTTGAGTGAAATTTGGTTACTTGTGGCCTTTGTGCAGTAAATTTTGCTTGGAGAGATGCATCCGGGATCACTTAATAAATTCCATCACCAAGAAACTAAAATAAAAGGATAATATTTTGTTAAACAAAGTTTATGTAGACTTTACAGATAACAAAATAAAAATTAAGATAATAAATAATTGTTTATAATAAGAATTTGGAGTATAAGATCTAAATTTTTATGGTATATTTCAGTTGGTGGTTAAAAGGAGAAAAATATTCCTATTATTTTAAATGTTATACGTTTACTGTGCTGGATAGGTAAATAATGAAATTCAGACAGAATTTTTGAGTGGTAAATAAGGAGTTTCAGGGAACCAGAGAATTTTATATGAGAACAAAATAGATTTTGCATATTATTCTATTCTAAAGAAAATGTAAAGCTTATTATTGGGAGTATGGTCTAAACAGTTTATTAGATAACAATATTATATTCTTATATTAAGTTACATTTCTGGTATTTGATACATGTAATTCTAATTACAGATCTCTCTTTAGAACATAAAACATAATGATAATTTTAAATGTGCAATGGAGTAGCTATTTTTCAAAATATTTTTCTGAAATTTTAAATTTCAGAGTAGATTTTAAATGAATGCTCCAGAGAAGTCTTCCTGAAACATTTAATTTCTTTTAATTGCTAAGAAAGCTAAAATTCTTTTGTTAATATTTTTATTTCTCAAATATTTTATAAAATGTATTAGATAAAAAAGTGAATCTGTACCAAATTAAAGATCTGTTACATGAACATTTTTAATGTCATATATAAGATACCTTAGCTCTCTGTTAAAATGTAGGATTAGACCTCTTTTATCATTAATTTCAACGAATGAGGCTTTGCATATTTCAAGCAAAAGTTCAATTCATCTTTCGTCAAGAACAACATTTGTTTTTAAGTGATCTTTTCTGAATACCGTTTTCTAGGCGAGAAAATTAGTTCAGACCTCTTTATAAATTTACACTGTAAAATGAGTATCATAAATAAATTTATACAGGTGGCCTCCAACTTTTGCATTTATTTAGTAGCTGTTAAAAAGGGGGGGATTTAAGTGGCATAAAAAGTATTCTTTTTCAAAAAATCTTAAATCATCATTTTTTTAAATGCCTAAAGAATAAGATACTCATTATTAATAAATTTTTAATACTTTCTGATGACCTGCATGACCGGTTTCAACATGTAATAGGAATTATTGAGTTTTTGGCATATTTTTTAGTATTCATTCAATAATAGCGAACCCATATATATATATATATATATGTATGTAAAATATAAAAAATACGTTGGCTTTGCTCTACAGGCAACCCGTAATATGTGAACAGGCAACCTCTTATTAACTTTCCACAATTTCAGGATGTTCCCCCTAGACCAGTACTTTCGAGAACACTCTGGCATGTTATATAATCGCTGCTATAAATACCAAGGTACGTGCCATTTTTTAGTTAGACTGCTTCCTGCGTAGCTGCTATAAAAACCTCTGCTGCTCTTCTCCTCTTTTGTTAAATAAGTTATGATGCAGAATTTTTAAATTTAATATTATTTAATTTAACTCATTATTGGATATGTAAATTGGAGCTTTTCATCTAAAAGAAAAAATAATCTGCCGTTTAAGTGAATAAAGATATGGAACTTTAAAGTGAAACTCAAAACTCTTTGGTGTCATCACTTGCTGCTTTCCACTCAGCCCAAACAATGCTCGGATTCTGATGCGACCCGATTGCTCAGCTTCAATATTCCTGTTTCCATCTTTAAAATATCACATGTACATACTACATACATTAGAGTACATATTAATTTACACAATTTAAATTTAGCTTTCATTTTGCTGAACAGTTAACACCAGCTGTGGTGATATAAATATATGGATTATTTTTTGATAACATTTTGCATTTCTTGTAAAAATTTTTATTCCCATTTATGAACAAAGCAGCGTGTATAAACATTAAATCTGCCAAATTAAATTACTCTTTGAAAAAAATGAAATTCATTATTTTTATCATCCGTCCAAGTTTGTAATAATTAAAATGTGTCACTATTTAGAATGAATTATTTGATTAAGTGAAACATGTTTGGGCTATCACTGGAGAACTAATAGGGGAAAGCTGGCTCGTATTTACACCGTGCAGTAGGAAAAATCCATGATGTCATCCTATTTCATTGTCAAGATTAGAATACAAGTCAAACTACCAGTGTTTTGAAGCATTTTGTCACTTGACTAGTTTGCTTTTCATGATTTAGGGGAGTGCTCATATAAATCTGATATTGAGTACAATTTATCGAGATAATTTGTTTTAGTTGTTTTACTTTACAGCCCTCTTTTTATATAATTAGATCACTTTTACTGTTGATTTTTTCTTAGTTTAATTAAAAATAAATTGGCTCATCTATATCATTATTGTACTTGTAGTAATTTTTTTTTGGCTAAATGTATAACAATTTCATTCAAACTACCTGCATGTAATTCAACTAAATAGAAAGCAAAATTGAGGAAATAGTAATTGCATGCTGTTCATTTGGAAATTTCTGTGCACATATTAATAAGATCTAATAAAATTTAGTAAGTATATCAAATGAAATAGTTAAAAGCACATGAAGCAATGCTAAAAAATATATTTGTTAGTTATTACTTTTTTTTTGTAGTCAATACTTGTTGCTAATAGAGTATTGGAATATAATTAACACATTGACTGCCAACTACGAGATAACTCATAGATTGCGTTCTTTTCTAGGATGCCAACTACGAGTTATCGCGTACTGTGTTTACTTGCCATTTTTGTGCAGTTACAATTAAACTCTGAATATATCAGTGCTAATATCGATAGATGGCTTCTAGGAAAAGAACAAGAAGTCAATGCTGGCTTGCATGAACAGAAAATTTATTAAAAAACGAACAAAAAATATTATAAAAATTAGTTCAAATTCAAGAAATAAATAATATTTTATTGTTTGTGGAACTTCTTAAAACAATCTTCCGCTCAAAGGGCTGGCTCTCTTTACAGGCTGGACAGAAGTAACGTGTTTCTCAATGTTTTTTTACTTGGGTGCATATACGACATGGCTTTGTCGAATGCTGTTTTTTTTCGGTAGGTGGTAGATTCTTTAAGTAATGGAGCTCTTGCAATCTAATTTTTTTCGAAACTGGTTCAATCTCTTCTCCAATCAACATGACGACAAATTCTTCTCTGAACTTCATCAGTTTTATTTCAGAAGTTACATTTTGAAAAATTTTGGGAGCATTGTGTATATATATCTCCATAATATGTAGTTAAACCATTTTGGGCCATCCAATGGTCTTTCTTAGACATGAATAGAACAAAAGCATTTGATCTGATCAGTCAATGCCAGACATTCCATTATTGTAATCTTGAATTATATTCGGTTTCATAGAAATTTTTCCATTACGACAGGTGTCTGCGTGCGAATTGACTCGTAGTTGGCTTCCGCGAAGAGATTTCTGTTACAGAAGCCAACTATGAGATAATTCGTAAGACCTTTTTTTTTAAAAAAAAAAGAATTCATTTAACATCTGATGATGCCATAACGATTTGACCTTTATTGAAGTCTGGTAAATTAGCTGCTTTTTCCATTATGTCATTAATTGCGCTATGTTTGGAAAGACAATGTATAGCCGTTTTATATACTCCAACATTAGCCGAGCATGTGCAGTGGTTTTGTTTCTGGTGAGTCCATTGTTATAGATGAAGGGTGGTCATAATGTAATGGCTCATAGGTGTATATGATATTATTCAAACAAAAATAACAAAATATGCAGGTATATTTGAAATTAAATTAGAAATATTTATTAGAAACTTTAAACAATTCTTCAATATTATTAAACAGACTCAAAATGGAAAATTTGAACTCGAGTAATATCAGTAAGTAAATAACTAAGCATAATGATTTATGTTAAAGATAGGATAGAACTTTTGTAGACTTTGGTTTTATTTCTAAAAAAAAAGTACTAATTATGCTTAAGCAAAGTGACTTGATTTAAATATAAAAATCTATTGAAACTCAATATCGATAAACCTCTGGTTTTCCCCGTAAAAAAAGATTTCTGTAACTCTCAACTCGCACAATTTAGGTAAATGTTTTCTGTTGTATAACTTTGGAACAATTTTTTCATTTTTCAAAATTATTAAGCAGTAAATTTAATTTCAATCATCGTAGTTTTTTGCATGTCAAGATATTTTGTCCATAATGTTTTTCTAATTTTCATATAATATTATACTACTACCTCTTCGTACGCATAATTTGTCATATGTGCATTTTTTTATTTACAAAATGTAGCAATCACAGCCCAAGCTATTATGTGGACAAGAGGAATTTTTTATGTTCGACTGGGACTGATAATGAATATTTTTTGTGCGACTGGAATTTTACTTATTTTTTTATTTGAATTTCTTGGTTTAGTAATGTCCTGTCGAAAAGCAGTAACATAATTTCAGTTATTACATTTGGCTGTAACTTTTCACCAGCCTTTTATTACAATTTGAAATAATCTGTAATCTTTATTTTGTTATAGTTTTAAATAACTATAAAACATTAATTGGCATAAATTGGGATATTTTGAATAATATACCAAATAAGGTAGCACATTCTATGGTCTCAGTCACTGGTTCTTAAAATTATTTTTGGAATAAATGATTATCTTAAAATTTTTTGTTTTCTGTGTCGCTTGGTTAGAAAATTTTTTCTTTGATTAACCCTCTATCCGACAAGGCCATATATATATATACGGTATAGAATACTTTTTGTGATGTTTGTAAGAACGTATATATATGTGCATCTTGAAATATGTCCAAAAAATTAAGGCAATATATTAGAAGTGCATAATATAGGTATAAAGTATCAGGGATATTTTGGCATTAAAATCAAGAACATAGCTCTTTCTCATGGCAGTTTTCGGAAATTTGGGCTTTCTTAGGGAAATCCCGTGCTGGTCAGAGGGTTAACTTAATCTGAATGCTGATCAGACCATTCCTTAATTAACTTTTATTTATCTATTTATTAGTTTTAAATTGTTAACTTTTTTATAGTGCGAAACCCTGCAGACAACATTGGTTTACTCTTTAAGTCTAGCATAGTCTGGGGCAAGCACAGATAATTTTGTACATTTTTATTCTCTTTTAGCATATTAATTTTCTCTTCCTGTCTTGGGAATATTTGCATGATCGATCTTTCTGAAGTAGGTCATTTTAAAACTAAGGAATGTCATATGATTCTGGTGCAATGCAAATTATACATATATTTACATAACAGCAGGTATCGTTTATCTGATAAAATGAAGCCATTAGTATTCATGCCAAAACTTTAGTAACCAGTAGTAGTAAAGCTTTAAGATATATCCATCTATCAAGAAACAAAGTAACTCTGTTGTTTTAAACGTTTCGACAACAATCCCTTCTCTTTATATTCTTCCAAGTGCTTGAAAAACATCTCGATTTTAAAATGAGCATTAATTTTCTGCCTCCTCCTCTCTTTATTTGTGCAGTTACAAACTCTTCTGTACAACTTGCTTACTGCTAGCTCTTCTGTATAACTTGCTTGCTTACTGCTTATTTCTTTGTCAGTTTTATTAAAGCTTGTTATTTAAAGTAAGATATAAATGGAGGTTTTAATAATAATTAAATCAGAAAAATTTTAAACATAAAAATTAAGAAATATGTCTGTTAACCATTAGGGCTTTTCTCATTTATTGAAAGTTATTTTAAATTTCTTTCATGACCATCATCCATGACACACCTTCATGACATTTCATCCTTTGCTGTACGAGTTTATCGGCTATTGAATTCAAATTCGTACTCAATTATTAGACAGACAGTTAAAATTGTCAAATTTTATTTGCAAATGGATGATTTTTTTTTAAAGCTATTTCTTTGATTCTTAACTATCTTTAAAGTTAGCAGGTTAAAAGAAAGTTTTCGCCCTTAAAATAACAAAATATTAAAATAATAAATTATTTAAAGATTAAAAGCCGTGAGTGTTTATGCGCTTAATCGTTGAAGAATTGGAGGCGAAGCTTATTATAGGTTAGAAGTTATGTTCCATTTTAGGCTTTGCCAACAAGCTTTATTTTTTTTTTTTATTTTAGCATTGCAGCCTCTTTCAGTGGGGTGGATAAGACTTCACATTTCAGCCTTTTCATTCAGGGTCTGTGTGAAATCCAAAAAAGGGACAGGTTACATAATAAAGAAATATATATGAAGTGATGTGACAGTGATGCTGCACCTTTTAAATTTAGAGTTCAGAAGACATTTATACCATTTACAATTATACTTACTACAGAGAAAAATAAATTTTTTTATTGATTATAATTTGGTGTTACTGTTTTTGAAATACAACCATGTCAATTTCTAAAGGAATGATCACTGGTATGATAGTGAACTGAATGATTTTCAGTATACTCCTTTCGACAGTTTCCAGACATGCTTTTGTTTAAAATGATGGTATCTCTCTTACACGCTATAAATGGTTTATTTTTTTGAAGTTTTCAAAAATTCGATTTCAGTTATTCTAATGATAAAAGCAAGCTTTCTTAAAACTGCACAGTTCTAAATGAAATGATTACTTTATTACTAATATTTTATTTATTATATTGTCTTTCTTTAAACATTTGCTTCCCCTTTATTGTCTCCCCACCAAATGTAATGAAAGACCGCGTCCCTGATCCTATGCCTGCAGGGTACCATTGTGTCTGCCGATGGTTTTACGTGTACCTGCTGCCATGCAACCATGACAAAAAATTTATTTCTTTTGAATGAAATATTTTGTAGAACAGGCAAATCAACAACCTTGCATTTGGCGTAAATTTTGTAAAATCCCAATCGATTTTTGCGAATTTGCAGTGCAGAATTTTTTACTTCTGGTGAAGGTGGACCTGTTTTGCCCCCGAAATTGCTTGGGATTTTACAAAATTTACGCCGAATACAAGGTTGTCAATTTGCCTGTTCTATTTTCCACTTCGGCTTGATTCTCTTGCGTCTTGAAAATACTTTATATTTTTTGTAGTTAGTAATTGGAGAATATGATCATATTTGTTTATAGTTCTTATACATTTGTCATTTTAAATGGGCTTTCCAGACACCACGGTTTGACAGAGATTTGCCCAATATGAAGGTATGGTGCTGGCCAGTTTGTCATTATTTTTCAGTAATTCATCAAAGGTCAAATATAGATAAAAACATTTTTAATGCCACTGTTCGTACATGGTGCATGCACAGAGCATAATTATTTGTTCTGCATGTAGTGGCATTTATGAAGGGAAATCCCCATTTAATGAGTATTTCTTGTATGTGCCATGTTATATGTTTCACTTAGTATACCCCTATACTTAGTGTAGATGTCTCCAACTTTATTCTTGGTATCATGTATTTCATTGTTTTTTTATACTTTGTTGTTTTAATCCTGATATGAGTGACTCAAGTAAAAACAAAGACCATATAAATTTAATGATGACTAAAAAATCATTGTTTCACCAATTTTTAAAGAGAAATGTATTTGGTTGTGCTGCCGTAGAGCTGTAATATTGGAAAAACGTAATGCTCAATGTTTGTTTTCAGAGAATTCATGCTACTTTTAATACAAATTTATCACTTAAATCCAAAGTAAGGAAGAAGGAAATAAATCAGCTAAAATTGAATGTGTTTGCTCAACAGTCAGTTTTCATTAGGCCTGTGGTAAAATGTAAGAATATTGCTATTGCTTCCTTAAAAATTTCTTACGTGATCACAAAGAGGAAAAATTCTTTCCAGGATGGTGAATTGTTAAAAGAAGCACTTTTAACCAATGTCGATTGCTTATTTGAGGGATTTTCTTATAGTGACTATGTGAAATTGTTGTCAGCAATACAAGACTTGCAGTTGACCATCAAAGGAATATGTTTCATTTAAAAACATGCAAATTCAGTTAAAGCATAGCTTTGAAATGTGTGACGATTTCTTAGTGCAATTTTACGAGTGTACAGGTATGCTGGACACTGCACAGTTAGCAGTTATGATGAGAATCATATTTAATAACAAAATTTATTTGTAAAAGTAACATTGGTTTGTGAAAGACCTGAAAATTTAATCATAAAATGAGGAATAAGAGGTGAGGATATCTATAATGTGTATACAGTGTATGCAAAGTCGATAGATACACTTCTGCATAAGCTATCGGCAGTAACCTGTGTGGTACACTAGCAATGATTGGTAACATTAATAGATTTATTGCTCTACTTACGAAAGATAAATCATTTTAAAACTGTGTCATTTAACTGTATCATCCACAATGAAGCTTTGTATGGTAGAATACTGCCCTTCAAACATGCCATAAAGAAAATTGCAAGAATAGTAAACTTTATTCAAGCAGCCCCTTTGCAACACTGCCTTTTCAAGGTCCTAGTAAAAGTCGTAAACATCCTAATCTCATTTTGCATAGTAAAGTACTTTAGCTTAGCAAAAGCAAAGTTATTGAAAGATTTGTAAATGTAATTGACAAAGTAAAAAATTATCTCAGTACTGAAAATAAAAATTTTAATGAACTAAGACCTTTGGTGGCTGGTAGATTTAGATTTTTCTCACAGGCATAATTGAGAAATTGAATTATTTAAACCTGGAGCTGCAGGGAAAAGACATGTATCCTTTAATGATAGTCTATTAAGTTGTTTAAAGCTAAACTGGTTTTGTAGATGTGACATGTTCAGATAAAAATCACTTGTACATTTCCCAATATGAAAAAAATGATAGACGAAGTTGAAATTGACTCGGTCCTGATTTGTTATCAACCTGTTTCCAACTAGTTTTACTGATAGCCTATTGGAATAAATGTACAGTTGAAACTTAGAATATGTACTTAATAATAAATCTGTATGCAAAATATAAATTTTTACAATAAAAGTAATTGTTCTTTTTCTTCATAAAATTCACAAAACTGCACTAAGCTGGTTATGATAATACATTAGTAGCAAATATATATCTAGACTTACAGATGAACATCTTGATGATTAAATAATATGAATGAACATGAATTAAGTAATTATGAACAGGAATATCATCATACTCTCCTAATTATGAAGCAATGGCCGATAAAATGTAATGCAAAATATCACATTGGCTTTAAGAATTACAAATTTTATAAAGAATTATGCCAGTGAATTGAATACCAAAGAATGCGTTAACTTTTGTCTGTAATTATTAAGAATATGTTTAATGCAATCAATAATTTTCATATTTTAAAATTGTTTTTGGATTAATTTTTTTTGGTGTATTATGCATATGAGCTATGTTGACCTATAAATTTACATTGAAAAAATAAATGTATTCACTACCCCACCGGTTTTAAGCCAAGTTTTGTTGTTAACCAACCAGACCTTTCTATGTGATAAAAACTGGTTTAAGGATTGTGCCTAAAAGTTCTAACTTCTCAACTTTGTCAGGTTGGTATAAGAATCACCAATCACTGCAATGTAGGTATTGATTGATGATTTCTCTGAGTCAGTTACACATTTATTCATGCACAACTTTCCTGGACTGGCTGTGGCTTAAACCCTGCTAAACAGGTGTAAATGTCTTAATGACTTTCATGCCTTAAAATACAAAACTTAATGATGACAAAATTATCATCTGAATGAAGACTAATGAGACAAAAAAGTTGGGGATTGCTGCTGAAAGGTTAAAAATATGGAAATAGCATGATTTTTGATAATCTCATCCAGAACACAAGCAGAAAGTAAAGAAAAAGCTTGAAGTGTAACGATTTTGGGTGCTGCTTCTTAGATCCCAAAGAGGGAAAACTGAAATGAGACTTCACAAAATTAGAAGTACCCCTTATAAAATTATTTTGGTGTCAAATTTAAAATTAGTGCAATACTTTTATTAACCACAAAACATATCATATGGTTTGTCAGAATTTAATATTTGTTATAATTTGAGGCATGCAATTTGAACTGCTGACAGAAGTTTCAGCTTTTCAGAAAAAGTCTGATTCCCCCCCCCCCTCTGAAATAGTACGTCAGGGGAATGCTCTAGGTAAATCTGTTTTTTTACCAGATTTATCTTTGTGTGATGACTGTTGAATTAGCTATCCCATGGGGTCGAGTTGCTTTTATGCACAATTAAATTTGTGCTGCCATAAAACAAAATATGAAAATAATTTCAAGACATTTCTATTTAGAATAAGACATCTGCATACATATTCAATAATAATAATTCAGCTATCAAAAAGTCACATTCATATTCTCTTAGGTTTAGGCTACATAAAGTTTTTATTAGATCATTTATATGTAAGTAATCTGAAAGGCTATATTTCTTGATGTCTTATGTAAATTGGTAGGATGTTATTCAGGCATTGTTGACTGCAAACAATCTTTCATGAATTTTAGCTTTGTAAAACTTTCCCTCAGAAGATTAGGATACAGATTATGGCTGTGTAATTATGTAATGGAAGCTTAATCAATTAATTTCTTTTTATAATGATTATTTTATAGCATTGTGAGGAGACATACACATTAAATCATAAAGAATTCATAAAATGAAGAAAACACATTTGTCACTGTTTAGCCTTCTACACACATCTCTCTTAATGCTTATATATATTTTTGGGCACAGCTTCTGGATTGTCTCATAAAGATCCTTTCTAAGAAAATCCTTTTTTTTTTCCCCGCATCATTACAGATTTCTGAATTTCTGCAGTACATTGCCTCTTAAAGTGAGTTTTCATGTTAGAAACTAAAAGCTGTTTTCTTAATTTAATCCATTATGGAAAAGTATGTGAAATTTTCTTCCTAAAGGAAGGAATGCCTTTGTGAAGACTTCGGAACAGAAATTATTTTCAGGTTCCTGAAGCTGGGGAAAAGGGGTGATTATTAAAAACAGCTGAACTTTGTGTGATGACTGTTGCATTGCATGAAATTGTTTTCGCCCCCTGTGTTCGTCATTGAATACATAATGCAGGTATCCTCTGCATAAATTCAAACAAAAGGTTCCTTTCAAAATTCTTTCTTCAAATCAATGGTATTTTTATAGAAGCAAGTTTAGATAGGTTAATATTTCCTCTAGTTGTAACTTAACAGATTCACTGAAATAACTGAATCCTTAAGTTTTATACAAACAGTGTGTGCTTGTATATATATAATTTAATTATTACTTCCAAGAAACAGTATTTCAATATTATTGTAACTTGAATAAAGTAAATTAAATTAATATGCAACTCAACTAATTTAGAAGTATGAAATATAATAGTCAAATTGGACTGATGTATAGTAAACATTAAAAATGCTATGTAAGTTTACCTGAACTTATGTGTGATACATAAAAATTAAACAAAACAGAAATGTTAAAAAATTATACATCCCTACATGTGTTTTACATACATATACATACTATATATATATCTGTTTAAAAAAGTAATAGAAGTTGAAACTTAAAGTAATAGGAACCAGTACTTAAGCAGCTAATATTAAAAATTTAATTTTACAAAATTAAAAAAAAAAAAATTCTAAGATTATGCTATCCTGGAAAGTGGAAACATTTTTGTATTGGGGGGGGGAAATCCAACTTTTATTTGCAATAGTACCTTATTTAAATTTGGATATTTTTTTTTTCATGTTAAAAATAGTAACTTGCTTGTGATAAATCTCTATAAACTGCATCATATCAATATTAATCCAAGTTATGATTTTTTGCATAATGCTAATGATGTGGGCACTTATATAATGCTGCAAACAATTAATACTTTTAAATTTTGGAATGAAAACTTAAAATTAACTATTAGGGATAAAGCTGAACTAAATCTTTCTAAACCAGCCTTTTCATTTTAGACACATTGCGGTCTCTGTGTCACATATCTGTGCTATCAGCTCACTTTTGCCTGCTGCTCTTTCTTCAAATATATTTCCCCAAAGTTTGAAAGATACTAATGCAACTGTTTGTGGGAAGGTGTTATTTGTATCTGTGGCTGCACATGTGAACAGTAAGATATATTTAACTGGCTTCGATGATTGCTATTATCTTTATTTATCATAATTTAAATCATGTGCATTTGCATATATGTATGAAATAATATGGATGCTGGTGGCATGTAGATGAATAGACGATAGTTGCAGTCATGATTATTTTTAATATTTGTATGTTCTCAATGCTAAATATTAAATGAACACAGATAAAGTGGTGCAGTAAGTGCACTTGTTCTTAAAGAACTGTTTACATTTTTGAAGACGTTGCAGTACAGTAAGCAGCTATAGCAAGTTTGCAGTAGCAAAGCGAGAGAAAGAATGTTATGTGCCCAAGGTGACATATTTGTTCAGAAGGATTTAGTTTTGGTGTAGCTATATTTTGATTGGTAAATAATAACTTTCTAAAATTATTACTGGCTGAAGACTTTATGTAAGTGCTTGCATCATTAGCATTATACAAGAATTATATGACATGGATTAATTTTGAAATGATGTGGTGTACAGCGATTTATTATTAGCAGTTACTATTTTAATGATAAGGATGGTGAGGGAAAACTGGCAAATTAAAATGGAGAGTTAAGGGATTATTGTATATTAAAGTTAGAATTTTACTTTGTGTATTTTTTTATCTTACATGTTCATATGTATATAACTTTGCAGGATCTTTTATTTCTAAATTGAAAACTTGTTAATATTCTGTTTGCGAAAATTTTTAGTTTTGCGAGTTTTATTTATGCATCTTTGCAGCATTTAAGTAAAACTTCTCCACAAAGTCATTATTGTGCTGTGCAACTAATCTCTGTGTAATTTATGATGGGGTACTTTAAACCATAGGAAAAAAGGAATGGCTTTTAAAAGCTTTAAAGTTTTTTAGTTTTCTTGAGCATTTTTTATTAAACTCTAAGGTGCTTATCAGCGGCTGAGTGATACAGTTGCTGAACACTGGTAGTTTGACCCAGGTTCGAACTTTGGCGAATGGTCTGGCTGCATGAGAGTTTTCATGGTTTTCCTTGTGTGTAACATGGGTACAAGCCAGTTGCCTTAAAAAGTCCTCCATGAAGACATCCTTTCAACAGGCAGATAACCTTAGAGTTGCTTTGCTTTATTCAATTAACATAACAATCTTTTATAGATTTGTCTGGTGTTTCATAGCTAAACAGTTTTGGTTCTGTTTCAAATTTTTTGGAAAAACAGGTTAAGTATTGAGAAATCTGCCAGAAGATACTTACTTTTTAAAAGTAGTAATGTTCATAATCTTTTAAATACCAATGAGATATTTTAAATCCTTTACAATGAGAATTTCTATAGCTATTTGCATATTAAATGTTGGATTCTGAATATTTTACTTACAGTATTTCCACTATTTATTTGTTCACAATTTTTCCACTATATTATTATTAAGATACATGTAATGTTACTGACCAAAAAATACAGATGGATAAATTTTTAATTAAGTTGAGCTTGAATTAATGTTATCATTATTATTCTTGGTCATTTCTAAAAGAGCATCATAAATTTTTCTGTTTTCTCTCATAAAATAGAAAGTTTATTTTGAGCACACCATGCATGAAATCAAAGTTTTGATCAGTGAATTGCATTTTGAATATTGCATTTTATTTAACAATTTTGTTAACAATAAAAATTGACAAGATATGTTTTGAAAATTATTGAAGCTGCAATGTCTCAGCATGATTAACAGATACACCAGAGATCTGGTATTTCAAGCCAGATTTCAATTCCTGAATGGGCACTACTTGATGATGCATGCAGCAAGCACAAGATCATATCAAATTGACGTATGTTGAATGATATATGTTCTGTAAGTGAATGCAGGGCTTGAACACTGATACAATATAAAGTCCGAAATCTGGACTACCAGCCAATAAATAAAGGAAATAAAATAATACAAAAAATTACCCTTCGTAAAATCTAGCAATGGAGAAGAATATACTCAATAAAAGGAATACTCAATAAAAGGAAGCAGGGGCACCACAAATTCGATTTTTCTTTGGACTAGATATTCCCTCAAGTCACTTTCAGACATATGTTGGCTAGAAAGCAGCACTGTAGTCAGTAACAATGCATTGACATTGTACTGATATTATCTAGGAACATATTTTCGGCCCGAGTGGCTGTGGTTACAGGGAGGGCCAGCGTTGTGCATTTTGCAGTCTGTGTGGGTCCTAAATTCTTCTGCATGGCATCTCTCCAAATTCTTAATTCTGCTGCCTGGTGTCTCTTCTCAATTCTAAAAATTTGATGTTCTTAATTTTTGCTTCTTGGTGCTCCATTCTAAAATTTTTGCCACCTGGTGCAGCCATATTATTTGTGAGGTCAGCCCTGCATTCCTGTCTGACCCAAACGATAAGCAAAGCCCCATTATATCCATCTTTGTCTTGCATAACATGGATATAATGGGGCTTCGCTTATCATTTAGGTCCAATGTCTTGCATAAGATGGACCTAAATGATAAGCGAAGCCCCATTATGTTTGTCTTGCATATAATATCCATTATATTTGTCTTGCATATAAGTACCAGTGACATAAGCTTGTCTCTGTAATTCTAAAATATTGTTATTCAGTAAATTTTAATGATTTATAATTAATTTGACAGGTATCATGTGAAGACTGAAATTTTAAAAAGTATTAAGGAATTTTTGTGATAATTTGTAATTTTATTACAAAAAAGAAACCTAATAAAATAATAGGACAAAAATTTTGCCATTCTGAGAGGCTCAAGTCCAGCATAGTCACAAGAGTTTTGCTTTTTTAAAAATTTTTATTCTACTATTTCTGAAGTATAGCAAACTCTTAAGATGACCGCCTACGTTTCCTGATTGCTTTGGTCCTCTGTGGAGGTGTCATCATAAAGAAGTGATGTTTGTAGTACCAATGCTTATTTAGAATATAAGTAAACATCACTTATCACATAATTATTCTCAGAAATACTTTAATCAGTCGTAGATAGGTGCCGTAGAGAGTTCACGGTACATACACCTTCACAAATAACATTTTCTATTATATATAAATGAATAACAAATTTTTTTTGGTGATATTTGGATGTACAAATTTTATGTAATTATTAAATCAAATTTAGAGAAAATTTCTACTTTTAGAAAGGGGGTTATAGCTTTAAAAAAATCACTGTTTTCATTGTCAAATAAGTTTTTTAAAGAATCTCTAAATGTTACACATCATCAGCTGACAAGGGCAATAAATAACATAAATATTCAATAAACTGCCAGTACTTTATGAATTTTATATAAGCTTTCTTTACTCTGCTGAATTAATCAAACATTTTGTACTTAGCAGCATTTTATGATTGATATATTTTAAATTGTGTTTAACATATGTGGCTCTTATTTCATATTTGACATTATGTATATAACATTACAGAAAGCTCTAAAAATGTCATTTCTAAGAATACAAATCATGTATCTAAATATGTTGGAGTTTGTTCAAATTCTGTGTTACATATCACCTGTATTGAAAGAAGATGTCTAATCAATTTTCAGCTAAAAATCTTGTTGTGCCTTCTCTCTTGAAACTTTCATTACATGAAAATTTGCTACTGTTTGCAGCAGGACCATATTAGTAGATGAATTACAGAGGTGGCCACCCTGGACATTAGATTTGCTAGGTCGTCAATTTTTCAAAAATTAAATTACGTTGTTTTCTAATACTAAAACTGGATTGGGGGTGTCAGATGCCTTCTGATGAGGCGTGAGAATATTTTCCTTTTGTGTACTTATTTACCTTACCAGAATGGTGCCCCTCTTTATCAGGCACATTTGTGTAAGGCACAACATGAACACTCGCATGCGGCTGCCTTACTGCTAAACATTGAAATTGCAGTACCAAGGGGGGGGGGGGGGGGGGAAAAAGATAAGATTATACAAATTTGAGGGATTGCAGATATAGCTAAGACATGCAAGATCAAATTTTCAGACATCTAGTTTAAAACCAATTTTATCCCACTTTCCTGTTTAAAGGACAGCTGAAAAATAGTATGTGGAAATCAGTATTTGCTTGGTGCAAATATTTTGCCAGCTGGACTATGTAGGGATATGTATTAGCATCTGCTAGCGTGAGTTATGTGTCTCGGCCCCTCCTCCTACCTCTGGACATTTTGATTATTCATCGCATTAGTGGGCGTGGTTTGTATCATCTCTTTGCGGTTGCAGATTTCGTTTTCAGTTTACTTTGGACACTCGGCTGACTATTTTGTATGTGAAAGTACTCTTTCTTTATCATCCTGGTGGTTAATGAAAGCTATATTGTTATTAGGTGAGTTTTAGTGCATTGTTTTTTAACTGGCCTCTAAATAGGACAATGGGACGATAAGTATGGAATTGACACGTTCTTTCTCTCTTTATAAATAAGAGTAAAAAAAAAATTTTTTTTCTAGTGTTTTAACCCTACTGAGTTATGTCAGTGCAAAGGTTTCTGAAGTTAGAGGAAGCATTAGAACTATTTAATAGTTTAGATTCGGATGAGAGTGACGTTGAAATTGTTGTGTTACCACCAGATGCCAGTGAACTAACTGACGAAGATGAAGGGGATGGGAATGAAGTAAATACTGGTGAGATTATTGTAAATGATGTTCCTGTGTCTCTGGAGGTTAGAACTGGAAATAGTTTCCAGCCTGAATTGGCCACGAGCTCTAGTGTTTCCACAACAAAGAGTAGAAAAAAAGCTAAAAGACATCAGTCATCTTGGATAAAGAATAAATCACCGCAATATACAAAATGGAAAACACAGGATGAATCAATTGCAAGTGACTTGCTCAAGCAGATGGAAACTGCATTGAAAGATAAAACTCCATCAGAGTTTTTTTGAGCAATTTTATTCCAGTAAAGTCTACGATCTCATTGTAAAAGAAACTGTGCGATATGCAACAGATGTAAAAAAACGAACATGATTTCTTGACCACTGCTAACGAAATACGTGTTTTTATCAGAATTTTGCTTCTAACTGGTTATCATTCAAATACCTGTGAACGTGACTACTGGTCAGATGTTGAAGACCTTGGCATTACCCTGGTGAAAAATGCCATGTCACGAAACCGCTTCCAAAAGTTGAACTCTTATTTACACTTTGTGAATGATGGAACTGTCAGTCAGCATGCCCAGGATCGATCCTTCAAAGTAAAACCTTTGTTTGCCATACTCAATAATAATTTTAAGAAATTTGGACACTTCTCTGCAAATCTAAGCGTTGATGAAATGATCATCATGTATTATGGTAGGAATAGTCTGAAACAGTTTATTCAAGGCAAGCTAATACATTTTGGATATAAGCTTTGGGCTCTCTGTGGAAGGGAGGGATATTGCTACAAATTTTCTCTCTATTGCAGTAAAGAATCTGATGCAAGAAATGATACTCCTCTTGGTACTTGGCTTGTGATGAAACTAACAGAGAATATTGTGAATCCTTCAAGTTACACTTTATATTTTGATAACTTTTTTACTAGCATTGATCTTTTGAAAAGTCTTGTTGAACAGGGTTTTCGAGCTGCAAGAACCATACGAGAAAAATCGGATAAACCACGAGTGTCCTTTAGATGAATCTAAGGCTATGTGGAAGAAAGAAAGAGGCACATCTGATTTTGCATTTAACGAGAAATCTGAGATTTTCCTGGTGCAATGGAATGCTAATAGTACTGTCACTGTTGCTACAAATTTCAGCACTTTAGAACCATTCTTTGATGTGAAGAGGCGAGTAAGAAGACACGAAGATAAAGTTAACGTGAAAATGCCAAATTTGATTAATTCTTACAACAAACATATGGGCGGTGTGGATCATCATGACTGGTTGGCTGGACTTTATTCCATTAAAATTCGTAGAAAAAGTGGTACTGACCACTTTTTATACGTTCACTGGATATGAGTATGGTAAACGCGTGGATAATTCACAAAACTCTGAACAGAAATGAAGCCGTAAACTTGAAGGAGTTGCAAAGAGCTGTAACAACAGTTTATCTAAAAAAAACTGTGGTAAGAACAAAAGGTAGACCTAGGATCTCGACTGTACCTTCTGATGCAAAAGAAGACATCTGTAAAGATTAGTGTTGGTCATTTTTTACTAAAGTGATAAAAACAGCATTGTTGTCAAAGAGAGGGCTGCAAAGGAAAACCAAAAACATACTGTGACAAATGTGACAAAACACTTTGTCAGGCTTGCTTTGGATCTTTCCACTAAGATTAGAGTGAAATTCATCTGAAAAGTGAACTATCTTGTAAATAAGAAAGTATAAGTCAAAGTAAAATTTGTACACGGAAATCACTTTTCATCATTGAAGAGAACACTAAAAACATGTAAGTGCAAATTTTATCCCAGTGTCCTATTTAGAGGACGGGCCAGATTTCTTATATAAAATATAAAAATTTTTATAATTTTGTTATATTCAGTTTGTTTAGATTTAATTAAGCTTAGAAAATATCATTCTTTTCAAATTTGAACAAAATAAATAAATTGGGATAAAAGGGGTTAAGTCACATAAAAGCACCATCAAATGCATTCTACCCCTCTGCTATATGAGACTTCAAAAATTGTATTTAAATGTTTTGATGGTGTGATTCCTTGCATTGGTAGATGTACCATTTATCATCATGTGTTGCAAATAGAGAGGAATAGAATCCTTCAGTTCTAAAATGTTGATTTATTACTCCAGCAGACTGCTATGCATTCAGGCCAAAATGTCTTGTATATCATACTAGTTGCAAGGATAACAAACTAGGATGAGAGCAAGTAGTGGATAGAGGCTTCTGTTGATCGTCTTCCCGGAAGCTTCTGTGGGGAAGGATTGCTGAATTAGAAGAATGACGTTTAGTGATCCTTACTGTGAGTGACCATGGATATCAGAAAATCCAGCATTGACTTCACAAATTCTCAGAAAGTACTTGTTCAGTAGTGGACTGTGAGCTGGATGACCAGGGTAAATATTCTATTCCTCCCAGGCCACCACTCTCAAAGGCTATCATGAAGTAATCCAGGTGACATTGGAGAATAGAATGTTGGACTGTCCTTTCAGTCATAAGTCTCACTTCCATCTTGGAAGCAGTGATCAGTGTGGATGACATATGACTAGTGTATTCATGAAAGAAGGTCAAAGGGGATCTGCTGCTCGAATAACAGTGTAGGGTGGGGGGCATAATTTGTGATAGACTCTCTTCTAATCTTCCTTCCTAGTTCACTGACAAATCACAATGGCGTTGATTGGGTCATGGAGTCAATTACATCATTAGTCGACTAGTGAAAAGAACTAAGTGCTTGTAGCATGGTAAGACATTCCTCAGCTATCACTTATGACGTCATTGATACCATGCCAAGTGTATAAGTGTGTATACTTCCACACATGGTGATCGTATGCCATTTGAATGAATCAAGGTGATTTTAATATTTTGTTTCCAGTTTTAAATATTTACATATGATTAAATTCATATGACATTTCCTTCTTGATTTTTAATTTCAGCATTGAGCAGTGTATAAATTTTCCAAACCATCTGTTTGGTAGATAAGTACTGTAGTATAAATTTGGTCAATGAGCAAAATGAAACAAGCTGTACATGTTTTTTTAACGTGCAGTTTACAGTATTACAATTTGTACTGCAAGTTTGTGGAAGTATCAACAAAGGTGAAATTTCTTTGTGGCCAAATTCTTTTCCTTACTAGGTATAATAAAGCATTGTTTTATTTCGGTCACTATCAGGTAGCATGCTAATAATTTCCTATATTACTAATAATTTGCTGTGTTGCCAATAATTGGCTATGTATAGTTGGCTATTTCAGTTACTTTCAGGTAGCATGCTAATAATTTGCTATATTTTACAATGTTTCAGTTTTTCATATACTAGTTTTATGTGCATTTATGCATGAAATTGCATAATGTACATATGATTCTGTTGTGTAGAATTTTATATTATAACCATTTATTAACTGCTTAGTTTACAAATTGGCAGCAGTTTCCTTCAGTTTTCTCCTGTTCTTTGAATTTCCTTTTCCATATCAAAATAGGTTCTAAATCAATGAAACTAGGATTCTTATATTGTGCATGAATACTGCATTTTATAAATTGACTTTTTCCTAATAGTATAATTTGTGAAGCAACGTTTTGAAAAGTAAGATGTAATTATTAACTCCACTTTCTCTCAAGATGGTGTTACTGTAACAGCGGTATGCTGCAAGTTGATTGTTTTTCATTTGCTGGTTTTTTTTTTCTATTTATATATTAAGTTTTTATAATTTAACTTAACCATTTATTTTTAAGAGATTACGTGATAATTTCTAGGTTTCACGAAGTGGCAGTTTTTGTAGTTATTAAAGAATGTTACTTCATCTTGTCTGCCAACTTTTATGAATGTTTTAGAATTTTTATGAAAACTTTTCTAGTCTTACGATCTTGGCCACAAAAATTTTTATGAGTATTTTTTTTAATTATGGAATGTTTTATAAATTTTGCAAAAATTATATTGTAAGCTCATTTTGTTAGTAGGTGTGAGTTTCATTCTCTTTGTTACATCAAAAATAAGTGCTGCCCTGTTTGGAGTATAAATTCCTTTATTGTGTATCCTTAGGTTTGGTGAATTTTCGACATATTATTTGTATTAAGTCCAGTTTGTTTACGAAAATTTGGATTCATTAGTTTCTGTTTCATGATGGTTTTTTTAACAAACATAACAATCCTCTCTGTATTATTATCTTTTGTTTTAAGATGTGCTTAGCATCCAAAAATGTGGGCTGCAGATTGCACTCATGATGATCATATGTGAATCAAAACTCAAGAAGCTAAAGCTCAAGAGCTTTATTCAGAAATAACTTTTTTTTTTAATCTACGGCTACATGTGTCTGCAAGTTTCATCATTTGATCTGTGCTGTAAACCTGACCAATTGATTACATAGATATGCTAATATAACAAATAAGTGAAATAAGCTCAAACCAGACCATGAGTTAAACAACTCAATAAAAGCTGTAGTAAAGTTAGTTGTGCTAATACAATACGAGACAATTTTTTTATAATCTTTTTATTACAGCTAGAACTTCTTACTTTAAAGTATCCCCCCGAACAAATATTATGAAGTATCTAATACATTGTTTTATTTTTGAATTTATTTATTTACACTATTCTCTATATTTTGATGTATTTTTGTTTTAATTTTTTAATTTTTCTTTTCACTTGAACTATGAAGTTCTGGCTGTTAAGAAAAGGCTATGTATATGTGTGGGAAAAAAATATGTAAATCAAAATTGACAACATAATTCCCCCTCTCTATTCTAAAAATTAGAATAAATTTTCTGAACTGCATCATTTCTAGATCAAATCTGTCGTGCATGGCTTGCGTTATGCTGATGATGTAACTAATTCGGAACTTGAACTCAAAGTTTCAAGAACTGAAACCTTCCTAATCTAAATCAAAACCTTCTCTTGGTGAGCTTCCATACTGAATAATAGCACACTTTTTAGCTTCAGCTCTCTTGCAGTCAAGATGCTACTTCGCTCTGTCGTGCTGCTAACTATGCCATGATGAAAAATACGTTTTTGAAAATTAGTTCCTCTCCACTAATAAAAGTTAATTCAATTCAGCCATGTCTGTCTACAAGTCTCACCTTTGAGTGTTATCCTTCTAACTACGTAGTTACCTTTCTAACTACTATGTAAAGTCTCCACAGGATATAACAGAGAACCGTGGTCAATCTGTCGCAGCTCACTCCAAGTTATCTTATTACATATATATATGCTATTATGTGTATCTGTATACATATGTGTGTAAGAGAAAAAATATCCGTTTTTACCCACAGAAATACTATGTACATTAATTATTAAATTTTTTTTTTCGTTTTAAAAGTACTTTGATAAAAACTTCCCTACTCAGCATTTCCTCTGTGTAAGAGAGCAAGAAATTAAAAATGAAATTAGCCAAAAAACATAGCATTTAGATTCTCTCATTAAATATTAATATATTTTATAATTAGAATCATATCATAATTAGTTCAATAACCTGAATCATCAAGTGAATTTAAGTCAGTTTAGAATTACTTTTAAATGGCATCGTGCATAGCATGAAAACCTCCCGTTTTTATCAGATTTCTGAGTTGGCAGCTATGCTGTAGGAATGAAATTAAATTAACCTTGAATCAGGGTATATTTTTATGAATAGTAACTGTGGTAATTTTCTTCTGTATGCTTATTTTGATATCAGTGGATGGATGGGAAACAATGGGTTATTTCAGATTAATTACTTAGGTTATTAATTCCATTTTAGCATAAAATAAACATTTTAAAGTGAAAGAAAGACCAAGTTTTTGCCAAGTTGTAGGTGTTTTCAAGGAAGGAGAAAATTCTGATAGGAGATTGATTATATTTTTGTCAAAAACGTTTTTTTAATTGATTATGGTGATGCGTACAGTGGAATCCGCCAAAGGAAGGTATGCCTTGTGGAGGACTTCTAAGGGAAACTGGCTTATGTTACACAGAGAAAAATCACAAAAACACCCATTCCAGCAGCTAGCCTGTTCACTTGGATTTGAACCACTTGATTGTTTAAAGTGACATCTGAAATATAGTGTAATTTATTTTTTATTTTGTTCTTAATACCCTTGTACAAATAAGGTAAAATAGGTTTGTAATTTTTGTAGCAGAATTTTCTATTCTTTCAAAATTCAGACTTTAGGGGAATTTTTTTTTTTTTTTTTCGTTTTGCAGTATTTTTCCTGTAGTACCTGCTATATACTGTACTATAAGTAAGAAGTTGAGTAAGATAAGAAATTTAATATAAAGTTTTATTTTGTAATCAATTTCTTCATCTTGATATTTCCAATCATACTAAATATTAAACTATATAAAGTGCAAAGGAAATGTTTATTCATTCAAAACTTAATGAGTGAAATTCTTTGCATTCAGTTATGTCATGTGGGCTGCTTTTACAGATCATTTTAAGTTCTCTTGATCTGAAAGTAGAAAAATGTAATATTGAGTCATTTGTAAATATTTCATGTACAGTAGGCAGACTGGAAGTGTAATTAGTATATAAATATTTGCTTGTTAATGCTCTTAGTTGCAGAGTTAAAACTCCGTGAATTTTGCATCTGCTATAAAATTCTAAAATTGTGGCATTAACAAACCATACATTTTAGTATGCATTTTATATACAAACTTTTTTGATGTTTTCATAATGCTAGAAATTCATTAAGAGTATTTAAATTCATTGAAGTTATATTGTTTCTGTTGCTTTGCAGCAACTTATTTTTTAAATTCTCTCCAAAAATATATAGTTACAGCTTTTTTTTTTCCTTCTTTAGGCTAATTATGTTCCTGCCTGTGAAGAGTACCTGGAAACTCAAAAACCAGAATTTGATACAATCCTCTGCCTAAGAGCTACAAAATGGATTCATCTTAATTTTGGAGATGAGGGTTTAAAGTTGGCTTTTAAAAGGATGTTTGCACAACTACGTGTTGGTGGTCATCTGATTTTAGAACCTCAGCCTTGGTTTACATATTCAGCAAGCAAGAGAATAACTGTAAGTATTTGACCTATTGCTTTAAGCTATATTCTTATAATCTTTGTGTTTTATTAATTTGTAAAATGTCGAAAAATAGCAAAAAATGTGAGGCTTTTGAAATAGACTTGAAATGCTTTTAGAAATTTTTTTTTTTTAAATCTAAGACAATGTATGTAAAGTATGCTGTCAAAAAAAGTATGTAAAGTATGCTTCATGTGTCAAAGTTTCCATGAACCACCTCATGTTCTGCATTATGCTTTTCCTTTTATATTCTTGTTCAGATTCATCCAGGAATACTCAACCATCATCAAAGTAGTCCGTTTTCCTTGATACCTCCCTTCCATTTCATTGATGTCTTGATCATATCTCTTGCCCATCTCTTTGCTGATGGCAGCCAGATTTTCAGTAAAATAGTCCGAATGGGAAGCCTAAATTTTTGTACTATTTCAGCATACTTTCAATGATTGATTTAAAGTTTAAATATATCTTATTGCCCAGAAAGTTGGTTACTGCATCTTTAATGGCTCCCTAGGCTTCTTTTTCTGCAACTTCCATTTGTTTTTTTAAAATTACCATTTCTAAGGAGTTTTCTGATTAATGTGTCTTTTAATGTTGTGGTTGATAAAGCTAAAATGTTGACCTTATCATGACCACATGTGTTCTTTGACACATATATAACAAACATAGTGGAAGCCCAAGTTTTGTACTAATCTATTTTCAGTCCAAAATACACAATTTACACTAGTTGAATGAAACTTATTATATCTCTTTTATGCCTTTTTGCTATTAACCCAAATGTAATAAAAAGAATCTGCAAACTTTTTACACCTTCTTGAAGCCATTTAAAAAAAGGGAAATTTTCTTTATGGTATGAAAATAAATCTTTCATCAACAAAAATACATTAGATCATGGAGGTGTGAAGAAAACAGTTGATTGTTGAAGCAACACTGAGAGTTCCAGAGTCTATGAGTGACATGGACAGCTGCCAGTAAACATGTTAAGACTTGTTGCAACCAATCAAACTTGTTTACCCCTACTTTTAGGCAAGTTGTCGACTCCGCACATGTACTCAGCATTGCAACCAACTCCTCCATCATCTCTTCATCTTTGACTCAGAAAATAATAGGAGGGGAAGGAGGAAGCTTTAAGATGTCAAAATATACCTCTTAAAATAAAATTTAAAATAAAGTAAAAAAAAAAAAATCTGAAATGTTTCAGATTTTAAATTACGTCCAAAGGGACGTTTATTTAACATTTTGTGTGTGACCTTTATTTGTTAAATACCATGTTCTTCGCACTTAAACCATAAAATTCAGCTCAACAGCAATATCGCAAAATAATTTTAAATTGAGCATATCTTTAGAAATTTCGGTACACGCTCTCACGTGCTGGAGATAAAAATGTTTTTCTGTACAACGTTGGTATTGCTGGCTTTGAAATCTTTGAGTTTGTTAATGAAAAATTCGTTAAAGTTTTAGAGAATATTGTTACGAATTTCACATTTATTTGGCTATTTATTTAGAACTGTAATTAAAATTCCTTTTTATTTTCCCGTGCAACGCACGCAGATGATTTTTGAAGAGAAAGCTACGTCAAAAAAAAAATGCATACATTTATGCAGATTTTTCATTTTTTAAAATTTAATGCAGAGCGATAACATTTAGTGGCAACAATTTGAAAAGTGATACACCGTTTTTGTGTTTCCGACGCAAAATCGCAAAACGAAAGTAATAGTCCTTCGGGACTAAATCCCTTTGGACTAAAAATAATAATGGAAATAAATGAAAATGCAATCAAAAAGAAAATTAGGCTTATAGCATTTTCATTAGAAAACAGGAGGAGTCAATGGACCTTCTCCCCTCCATTTGACCTCTCAACTCTTTTACTATAAAAGGCTTAATGCAAGTCAAAAAAGAATAAATTATAAGAAAAACAATTTATGTCCATTTTAAAATCACAATTTTTCAATTTTTTTTAACAATTTTCAAATTTGTGATATGCAAAGCATCCTGATGTGATGGTAAAGAATAAAGGTCATTTTTGGATTGAGTGCAAAAAAATACATAAGAATCAATTATCAAAAGTAAGAAGTACAGCCATTACAGGCTTGTATTATTAGTTGCTAACTTTGCATATTGAATGTGCTAATTTATATGCAGATATTGAATTTTGTGTGTTCCATTAGAGTTAATTAACATAAATAATTACACTAATGGACATTGGTTGAAAAACTTTAAACAGCAGTTATATTTGTTTCAGTTTATCCTTTGATTTCGATGAGCAGTGTAATAGTAGGTTATTAAATTGTGTACCTAGAATAAAAGCTAATGCAAAAAATCTGTATTTTATTCATATTCTGTGTTTAAAAAAACTGCATTTTGAAAGTTATCTATATTTAAACCTAATAGGCAAATACACAGTCCAGTCACATTAATGTGACCACCATGTACTTTCCATGTCAGAGTTAAATAACCAATCACAGAAGGCAGGTGGCAGCACAGTGCAGTTGAGCGTATATAAAGGGTGTGTGAGGGCTTCGGAAAACATTTCAATCGTTGGCGTAATGCAGAAACGAAGCGATTTATCCGACTTCCAAAAGGGCATGATCATTGGCTTTCGGGCCAAGGGTGGAAGCATTTCCGAAACGGCTGAGTTTGTGAACTGTTCGCGTGCCGCCGTGGTAAAAGTGTACCGTGCATGGCAAAATGGGACTGTCCAAAATCAGCGACGTGGCAAATGTGGTGCACCACGGGCCATAGATGACAGAGGCGAACGACGGTTGCGGAGATGCGTTCGGGCAGATAGACGGGCTACCGTTGAGCAACTGACCACCAAAATGAACCAAGGGGCTACCAAAAGTGTCTCCCAAAGTACTATTCAGCGAACATTGCTGCGTCTGGGCCTCCGAAGCAGACGCCTGGTTCGTGCACCTATGCTGACTGCTGTTCATCGACGGCGAAGGCTAGAATTTGCACGCCAGTACAGCAGCTGGACGTCCACTGAGTGGCGACAGGTTGCGTTTTCGGATGAATCGCGTTTTATGCTCCATCGGACAGATGGACGTTGGCGTATAAGGCGTGAAACCTCTGAAAGGAACCACCCTGCAACCATTGCCGGAACGGTCCAAGCTGGAGGCGGGAGCATTATGGTCTGGGGAATGTTTTCCTGGCATTCTCTAGGTTCACTGATCATTGTGGAAGGCACAATGGATCAATACAAGTACGCATCTGTCCTTGCGGACCATGTTCACCCCTACATGCGCATTGTTTTTCCTCAGGATGATGGCATCTTCCAGCAGGACAATGCGAGGTGCCATACAGCTGCCAGTGTACGTGCGTGGTTCGAAGAGCACCAGGATGAGTTTACCGTCCTCCCCTGGCCAGCAAACTCACCTGACTTAAACCCAATCGAGCATCTGTGGGACCATCTCGATCGAGTTGTTCGCGCCATGGATCCTCAACCGCGTAATCTAGCGCAGCTGGCCACGGCATTAGAGTCGGCATGGCTCAACATCCCAGAAATCACCTTCAGGGACCTATGTGACTCTCTTCCTGCACGTCTCGCAGCAGTCCGCTCTGCGAAAGGTGGTTATTCTGGCTTTTGACAGATGGTCACATTAATGTGACTGGACTGTGTATGTTATTGCCATGTATTATTTCAAAGAGCTAACATAATGGATATGACATAGAAGTTGTAGTATTTGTTGGGTCTTGATACAAAAAGGTAGGAACTGCATAAGATAGATAAACATTAGTACCAAGGCAGGGAAGGATATCATAAGGGAAGTGCAAGTCGTGGAGTGTTATATACAGGGAAATTTTGGTTAGTGAATTTTATTTGTTCTAAAAGCATTTGTCAACAGAAATGTTCTTAAACCCAAATAGAAGCTAATGCTAAATGGATTAATTCATCCTTACAGCACAGATGAGTGCTTCCAACAGTCATACCTTAAAACCAATAGAAATTAGAAATGTGAATCAAAAAGGATAAACACAATATTAAGTGGATAAAATAGCTGTTAATTTAATTTTATGGTACTTGTATAAAGGAGAGTAAATGGCATAAATGGAAAACAGTGAATAGGTTATTGTTTGGATACAAAATTTGCTTCCATAAAACCATCAGGTAACTCTTTAGGGGGCAACTTTTCGTTGTCTCTAAGCAACATTTGACTTTCAGAATCATCGGGCATCAGTGTCACTTAATATTTGTCCAGTGTAATTAGTTTTTGTCTGCCTTTTAAAATGTGTCTGAAGTGAAATATGGCATTCACACTGAAAATGCTTGATCTGTAGCCTGTTGCTGCTTTATCAGGATTATATCATCACATGGAAACTTTGCATCTTATCTATTTTGCATAAATTTCACAGATCGGAGAGTTAGGATAATGTTTTTGCACCTCCTTCTTTTGAAGACATTTCTCCATAATTGCCTTTTGTTGCTGTTTTTGAAATTGTACTTATTTCTTGTTTAGCTCATTTTTTGTGATCCTCTGTTAACTTCTTCATGACTTGATTGTTAACTCTCTGTAGTTTCTGTATATTGTGATCAGTGATTAATCATGTCTTCAGATGACCAGAGAATTCATTTACTAAGTAGATCTGGTTAGTACTGTGTATTCCGCATCATTAAGGTGTAGCATACATCCATCACGTCTGATCTTCCATCTGGGGCCAGTGTCTTTCAGTTATTCATTGCAGCACTTCACTAGCCTGATGGTATGTCTTTGTCATCTTGCTACTGTATTGCCAATGCTGTTATGGTTCTTAGAGAGCAACTTTCAACAACATGATGCTCATCTGAACAATGGTGTGCCCCTCTTGAATGTCTATATGCTTTTTCAACTCTCCTTCAGTCTACTAGATCTTCAAATCTTTCATGAATCTGACACATATTGGGCATGTTTGGATGCCATTTACAGCTATCTTACAACATGCATGAACGTATTTGGCTATAAATTCTGCTGGAGAGCATGTGGCCTTTGCATGAGTCTATATGATGAAATATAATTATGCACTGCTGTCAGAGGCCTTGTACTAACATGTAACTGTTCTAGACCAATGTTTAGCCAACAAATGTGGATTGATTATGATGGAATTTTAATCATATATTTTCATTGCTAATGTTAGATTTTGTCTTGATTGACTGGTTTTTTTAGGTGTGTGGATTTTTTGACACAGAGTATATTTTTAAGTTTTTGAAAATAATTCCTTTTAATAATAAAATGCATTAGGAACTTCTTGAAATTATTGTAAGAGGGAAAAAAATAATATTGACTACTATGCACACAGTTGTATTTTGCTTTGCATTTATGTCGGGTATTTTTTAATATATTAATATTTCCGTCCCACACAGGAAGTATTTGATTTTCGTTGTATGTCTAAAAATATTAAGTTCTGAATCTGTTAAACTTCCTGTTAAAAACTGTTAATTCTGTAATCTGTTAAAAACTGTTAATTCAAATTATCTTAAAATTTATTTTCCTTTGAAATTCTTCTGTAAGTTCCATAAAATTTTTTTCATGCATGACTACTTTACCATTATAAATTATCTATCTATGTCTAAAGTTTCCAAAAAAGAAGTTTTTTTTTTCAAATGATGAACTGACATTGTAACTTTCTATATAAACTGCTTCCTTCATTGTGAAATTCTGGTTCCGTAATGAACAGCCAGGTGACTAATGGCCCATCCTAAATTTTTAGCTCAAGTAACACCAACTCAGGAGAAGGTTTAAATAAAACTTTTTATTAGATCTTCAGTTTGAGAACTTTACACAATTTGTTTAATAGCAGGAGGCTTCACAACTTGCAGGTTTAACAGAACATAGTGTTAAATTAAAACTTGAGTACTCTAAAATGAAAATTCATGAGACATATAATGCATACATAACATTCAAATGAGTTCTGGCTCAGCTCCTTGCATCACATAAACAAACATGGCTACCAAAAGCTAAAACCAATTTAAGTCACTTTTAAAGTGGTATAAAAATAGTAGTGGTAGAGTCAGCAGTCCTTACCAAGAGCTTTCACCTAACTTCAAGAACTCTGTTCTTTCTGGTGGGAACCAATGAAAGTAGAAGTGATTGTGCAACCAAAGTAGTAAGATAATGAGCTAATAAATATAAAGCCTTACAAAAGGGCATTTTCTAATGTGTTTGTGTGATTTAATGTTTCCACATGTACAGACTTTGTGCTAAATAAATATAAATTAGGGGAATACACAATAGAGGTTAAGTTCTGATCATGTTGAGTTCAGAATAATAGTGGTGTGGGTGATTGTGGTTAGGATGTAACTTGAATTCCCAATTATATACTTTCTTAAATCCGAAGTTTCCAGATTTGTGAAAAGTAGACTGATTATCTTTTTGAAATTCTGCTTTAGAACAAGTAGATTACATAAATGTGAAAATTTTAGACTATATAAACTGCAGTGAGAAGTAAATTTTGTTATCTGAGGAAAGTGAATTCGCTCAGCCTAGAAGTTTATCTTGTATAAAAACAGGAAAATATCCCCCTCCCCCAAATGGCAGGCACGAGTCAGCATCATAGATGCTAGCCGCTACTAAGGCCAGAAGTGGCAGTCACATTATTATGGAGGCACCTAATAGGTGGGTCACCTTTGCCTGCTGTGATGAAGGGACAGACAGTTGCAATCATGCCTTCTCCAAGATTCAAACCCACCCCCTTTGGTATTGCAGTCGGCTTCGTAACCGCTATACCCCCTGGGTGGTGACAGGAAACCTGATATTGTAAAGTTGTGGGCTGACATACTCAGGCTAAAAGAAGGTGAAAAACAGAAATACATAGCATTCACAAAATTATTAACTTGCTTTCATGGACTTGTTGTTGAATGTTCGTTTAATTGTACAAGTGATATTATGACAGGTTATAGGAAATCCCTTTAACACTTAGCCTAGATGATGTGAAGACCAAGAAGCATTATTTTTTCTAACTGCATGAAAACGGTCATTAGGTAAATAAGATAAATACCTGGGGCCCTTAATTTGGAAGGGCCTAGCTTCAGTACAGGAAAATATATATATATATATATATATTTAAAATTTTTAATAAACCATTAATAATTTAGGGTATGTTTTAAATAATAAAAATGTTTTTTAATAATGAATAAAAATTGGATTTCATGCTACATAGTGTGCCAGTGCATTAACTATGTATACGTGATTATTATAAATAGCGTATTGTACATTCTGTTAATTTTTCGTCCATCTTGCAGTTGCAGATGCTGTTGTAATAAGTAGTAAACAGTTATTCTGTGATTTATTAATTGTTTTAGAAGAAACTTGCATAAATAGGGCCCCAGTTTAAGTATTATGTAGAACACACTAAAAGCTTAATCTGACACTGCACAAAACTACATGTGAAGCATTTGACTCGGAAAAATCAGACTGAAGATTCTGTTGGGTTAGTTTATTGAATAACTGGACAGCTTTCCAAAATTCTTTACATTCCATGAGCGGCTCCTCATCTACAGTACTTGTTAATATGCATTTTTTAAGTTTTAATTTAATATTTGAAAAGTTAAGTGAGATGTCCTTTTTTACATTCAAATAGCTTACTGATCATCATCAACTGAACTCTCAGTTGTTAGCAAAAAATATAAATGCAGCAGTTTGTTAAAATTATCCTCTCCCCAAAGGAAAAGCTAAACATAGCAAATATTTTTTTTAAATGTTGAGAAACCAATAAGATGAACAACTATGAGAAATGATGTAACGAAAAATATTTTAATTAATTGAAAAAAGTTACTTTTTGCTTTTCACATAAAATTGCGTGAATTGTGTGTATGCGTGATATTTATATGCTTAATATTAATGTCCTGAATTATATGAAATTATACCAGATTTTTACTCCGCGGTAGTTTTTAGGATTTTTCAAATGGAGTTGCAAACATATCTGTAATAAGTAAATTAAAGCTAAATACTTACAGAATTATTTAGTTTTATGAATTATGTCTTTTCTTAAATGCTTATGAAAAACTGTTTGCATATACATGTAATTAACTTTTCACCATCAGCAAAGGAACTGATTCGCTTTAGCATCTCCGGCAAAAAAGTCCACTGTCAACTGTGAAACTAATGTAAATGTTTTCTCAACTAATGGTTGCTATTTATTACCTTGAACAGTTTATTAGTGAAGGGCTGATCGCCATTCCTAAAACAAAGGCATGAATTCCACTCCTATGTAAGTCATGGCAGTCTCTGTGTTGCCTTTTTGTTCCTTAGTAGGTTTTGTCTGCTTCTCTGATAATTTTTCTCAGATCTGTCTTGGCTGCATCCTGGGCAGTATTTCTGGTGGTAAGACAATTAAATTATTAATATGTTTATTCATAACACCTAATGAATGCTCAATTGGTAAAGACATCACTGATGGATTAAAACATAGCATTACTTTTGAGGTTTATGAGGAGAGAATGTGCAGTGAGAATTTAAACTAAAGAATGAGGCAAAATTTGCAAAGGCCATCTAAACTGCATCCAGTTTGATCAAAAGGATCTGAGAGGGCAAAATTTCAGGGTCTGTTACCCCTGTTCCTGTACAGCATGTTGCTTTACGGGTCTTTTCAATCAGTAGCTTTGCTGCTATTCTGCAAAATCGCTATAGAAATGAATGTCTTCTAGGATATCCATGCCTTAATCTGGTTGGTTTGGTTTATTTGATTATGGCAAAGCACCTAAGGGCTGTCTGCCTAAGAGGAGGAATGCCTTCGTGGAGGACTTTCTAAGAGAAACTGGTCATATTTATGTTACACAAAGGCAAAACCATAAAAATGCCAATGCAGCCAGGCCATTCACCTGAAATTTAATCCAATTCAAACTGCCAGTGTTCAATGCCATAGCCCGGCTGTGCATTAATCTGGGGTTTAAGCTTGAGCTGACCAGAATTACGGTCAGCTTTTATTAATCGCCATATCAACCAGGGAGGAAGTGTGAAGTTTGTTCTCAGGGCAATTTTTAGATAACTTATGGAAATATTGAACTAAACAGATTTAAGTTTTGTGTTGAATATTGGATTGCTGTAGTTAGTGGTTTGGACTTGCAATGACTTAATTGCTAAAGATAATTAAGTATGGACAGTTTTTAAGGAAACTTCAGAAGAATGGCAATAAATGTTCTGTATAAAAATTGCACTCTAGAAAGGTGGAATTTTTAAAGGATTTTGTTGCAAAGAAATTTACTCAAACATAATTTTTCTTCCTGATGAGGAGGGTCCTGTAGCTGCCCTCGCAATCGATTGAGTGTTTTTAGTAAATGTATGCCAAATACAAGGTTGTTTCAGCGAATTTGATCATCATTTTTCTGTTTTAAGTAGTTATCGCTCTTGAATTTATGTTAATAATGATGTACTATCACATTGATTCATCTAAAAGTAAGATGGTGGCTGAGGTTATTAAAATTATTTTTCCGGTAATGAAAACAAATATCATGAAGTTTAATCAGTTCTAGGTAAAGAATTGTAAAAGTTCTTGAAAAGTATACTTGGTTTATGGTTACATTTCAAAATTTATATGAATTTATACTTTCATTTTAAAGTACTTTTGTTCAATGCTGAGAATGATTAGTTAACAGTAACCATTCTTAAATTTTCTGTTGTATGTTAATGAGTGAAAAATGCAATCTCCGACTAGCATTAGGTTCAGACAGGAAGGTGCGTGGTTTTCAAAAGGCAAGCAATGTGATTTTTCGTCCTTAGGAACAAGTTACGGCACCTAAAGAGTGACCACAAGCAATTAGTAATTCAAAGAAACGAATTAGCAGAGAATTCAAAAGAAAGGAAATCAAGTTTCTTTTTTTTAAAATTATTTTATTTTAAGTTATTTTGGTTTAAAATTTATTTGCAGAAGCAAATAAGTCATTAATGCCAAGAAAGGTGAAATAAAATCTTTTGCAACAAAGGTTTTTTTTTTTTAAAAAAATGTTTTGTCATGTGAAATGTTAAGGGCTAGGGATTCTGTAGGCATTTTATAGGTTATATTTTCTCTGGCTAAAATAATGTCTAACAAGATTTCATTTTTACTTTTATATTATTTTGCCCTATGAAATTAAGTGCTATTTTTATAACATTCGTAGTTTCTTACCATATGTACTTTTTTTTTTCAGCCAGCTATTTATAAGATGTATTGCAGTTTAGAAATAAAACCAGACTCATTCTGTGAATATTTGTTATCTGATGAAGTTGGTTTCAGTAGATGTGAGCTCATTGGGAGGACTTTTAATTGCACCAAAGGTATTTATAGTTCTTTGGTTTTCATTAAAAATTTGAGAAACTTTGTATGAAATGATTTAAATTTAAAAAATGTGTGTATGATCATTTCATCTGAATTAAATTACCATCTCAACTAGTTTTTATGTCATCTAAAATGCCTTTCCATTAACTTTATTGTATTCATTTTTCTGTAGACTGCAAAAATTTCCTCAAATGTCTTTATGAAATTATTTTCCATTTTGAGAAAAGAAGCTGTATTTGACTGTTTTAGAAGATAGGAATAAAATAAATTAATGAACTATTTAGGTACAACAGTTTTAAAAAATGCACTTTTAAGCTTTTAGTTGAAGGAAAATATATCTTATTTTTTGGTAGGAATCAGTTTGAAGCAAAATTTAATTGTTTAGCATTTTCTGTCATACTTTATAAAATGTATAAATATTAATTAGCTACTAGCTCATTGTGTGGCAAAGTATTCAGAAGCTGTCTTATTATAAATACATACATTTATTTAAATTTTCTAGTTTAAAAGTTTTGATCTGTTTGTCAAAAGAATTTTAAAAATATTAAATGTAATGTAGGCCTTGTGAAGAATCAAGGTAACATTTTTCTGATTAACAGATTCATGTTCCTGTAATCTGGTTTCCAGAATTGAAAATCCAAAATAGTAAAAAATCAGAAGATGATGATGTTAAACACAGATGTCATATTTTCATTAAACTTAGAGAAAATATGGCTTCACCGGGGGAATGACAAAAAATATTTTTCTGTGAAATATGTTCATCAACAAATAAACTGATAAAAGAATTTTCCAAATGGGAGGTACCCGGTGGGTAATCCACGGAGTGCTTCCGTATACTATAAAGTGTGGTAATGTCTTACAGCACTGCTAGATTAATAGCGATATTCCATTCTGTTTAAGCTGATGGCAATCAGGTGAGTAGGAAGGAGGAATTTTTGTGCATCTAAAAAAATGGGGGGGGGGACATTTTCTGGTGGCAATTTGAGGGTTTTGTCACAACTTTAGGAAGCATTGTTTTTGAAATTTTATTGTGGCCACAGTACGTATATATAAGAAATATTTTAATTATTTTGTACTTATTTTGGCTTAACTGTTTAAAAAAACTATTTTACTGCCAATATAAAAACCTCTAAAGAGGATATTTATGAATTGTCATGTCACTACCTTGTTTCTCTGAAAGCTAGTTAGTATGTTTTAGAATGCCACCTATCTTGTGTGTGGGAGCTATGTCTTAGTCAAGATCTTGAATAAAAATTAAGTCCTCTCATCTTTTAAATTTTTATGGTCACTTTAATGCTACCAACTATCAGCTACCTTTGTGTATCTGTAACAAAAATTTTAACAAGAATGTGGGGCATAATGGTGTAGTTCTTTATCCTTGACAAAACATTTTCGAATAAAACACACACTGCTCATTTAGTGCCAAAAAATGCCCATTTTTCAACTATTACTTTCATACTGTTTATATACTAATAACAATATGTTTAAAGTAAGGCAGAGAATGCATAGATTATAATGTGAATGTTAGTGAAATTATGATTCTACCTTATTGGTTGGTAAGAATTTTGATTTGCAAATTTCATTATTCACTATTCGATAAAATGTCTTTTGGTGTTATGCAAGTACATGCATGATAAGTATTACGAAAAGGATTCATTTTGAAATGGCACACTAGCCAGATATGTATTATTAGCATGTTACTATTTTTAGGATTGAAAATGGAAATAACCAACTGAAAATGAGACATAAGGGGTTATTAAAGTTTGAATTTTACATTACATATTCTTTATGTTTGTGTATGTGTGCACATATGCATGTATATACACTTGCGTGCAAAATTATGAGAGTTTGCATATTAGGTCAAATTTCTGCAAAACTAATGAATGGATTTTTAATGAAATTTGGTATAAACATGCAATTTTAATGAAGAGTTATACCATTCAAAAGTCATTTTATGTATGCATGATTATCAGTAATTATGTATTCATGTTTTTAATTGCTTATCTTTACATGAAATTTAGAGCACTTCTCTGGATTTTTATCAGTTATGCTTTTTGGCGGTCATGTTGTTTTCGGAAAGTAGCAGTTCTTAATCAGTATCTTTTAAAGTACAAGAAATAATATTGAAAATTAGTATTTAATTGTTTATTATGATTAACAGTTTTCTAGTTAAAAAGAACAATATTTCATTAAAGTTTAGAAATGTTAGTTTAAAAAAATAACAAGCTTAAATTGTCATGTAGTAGCAGTATTGTTTAAATTCCTCACTTGAAATCTGCATGCTTTTGGTGTCATCGCTAATGATTTATTTTCAGAAAAGCATTTATGTATAAATCTTTTTGTAGAAAATAAAGCAAACCTTAAATATGCATCATTATGCAGCAGTATGTCAGATTATTGTATAGAATCTATACCAGTGCAGAGTTTCCAACTCTCCCGATTTACGTGGGAGACTCCCGATTTCTGATCGTTCTCCCACCAACCCGATTTACAATATACTTCTCCTGACTTTCTCTTATTCTTATGATTTTTATGTAGCTTCGCTTAATACTTCGGTATTTGCATCCTCCAAAAAAGTGATTTGGGGTGTATGAAAGCACCTGGTTTTTCTCTAGACTACATAGAAAACTAAAGTACACTGCTTATCATAAATTAACGAAAAATCCCTAAAATAGCGATAACTTCCTCAAAAATAAGCCAAACCATGTGAAATTTGAATATGTTGCCAAGTAAGAATAACTGAGTAAAAATGCAACATGCAAATTAGTGGTGCAGCACTCGGAATACGTCATCTGCGAGTCCATGTTTGAGAGCAGGCCCATATATTTCACTGTGATAGTAACATCAGAAATTTGAGATAGCCAGTTCGTAACAATGACCTCCCGGCATCATTTGCCTGCAGAACTACGATGGAGAGCCATTGGGAGACTAGAGGCAGGACAATGTCAAACAGAAGTGGCCAGATGGCTAAATGTGAGTCCTTCTGTGGTTCATAGACTTTGAAGGCAATTTCAAACCACAGATTCGGTATCTAGGAGATTCAGCTAAGGACGGCCAACTGCTACGACGAGCGTCGATGACCGATATTTGACATTATGTGCACGCAGGAATAGAACCGCTATTCCGACTTCGTAGATCCTCCCTTGCTGCAGCCACCGGAAGGTTGGTGTCAACGTCAATTGTGCATAGAAGGCTTCACGAAGGTGGTCTGTATGTGAGGCGACCAGCCATTTGCGTGCCGCTCCCGTCGCGCCACAGGACGGACTGTTTGCAGTGGGCATGTCAACATGTCCACTGGACCCCTGATCAATGGAGGGCTGTTCTCTTTATGGGTGAGTCCAGGTTTTAGTATAGTAAGCGATGGTAGGTTTTATTTCATATGGAGAGTACCTGAAACCCGTTATCATTCGTCAAACATCCGTGAAAGGGATGCAAATGGAATAGGCAGTGTCTGTGTTTGGGGTGGCATCTCTTAGGGTGGATGCTCAAACCTCCATGTCTTTCCAAGGAGAACTGTGAATGTTCAGTTTTATAGAGATGACATCCTTGATGCTTATACATGCCGGGGCAATAAGTGATGCTTTCCTGTTACACGACAACAACGCAAGACCGCATCGTAGATCTTCAACAGGAAGCAATTATGCGCATGGAGTGGTCAGCTCGATCCCTGGACTTGAATCCTACCGAGCACGTTTGCGATGCTTTAGAGAGACGTCTAGCTGCGTCTCCGTCCCCTAAGACCATTGCCGTGCTTGCAACTGCTTTGCAAGAGCAATGGCTCTCGCATCTTGTGGAACTGATAGACCGCATAATTGAAAGCATCACACATCGCTGTATGTGCTGTATTGCTTCTATAGGTGATCATATTCCGTATTGACGGTATTTTTTCTATAGCAAACTCACACCTTCGATTTGTTTATTTTATACATGCGCTAATTTCTCTATTACCATAATTATCTGGTAATTTGTTTTTATGTTAATTGATACCTTACTAGCTGTTGTATATTGTGGGTAAGTTTCATACAATTCTACATGTAACTTTTTCAGTAATCGTTATTTGTGTGATTTTTTCTTAATTTATGATAAACGGTGTAGTTTCATGAGTGGGAAATTATGGTGCGTTTCTGTTTTGTGAGTGAGAACCCGTATCCGAAAACATCATGCTCCATTTCTCAACGAGCGTTGAGTACCACTGCGTGTCATCTGGCACATATTAGCTAATGAGCAAAAAGCAAAATCGAGGTTGTTATTTCGTTCATCTTGTCTCTGACCTGTGTGAATGTATGTGCTTTCGAGAAATAGTTTAAAAAATCATGATATTTTGTTTTAGTTATGTCTGCGAAAAAGGTAAAATACTCAGGTACTTTTCAAAAATCGTGCATAGATGATTTTTCTTCTAATATTTCCTCAAGGAAATATAATGCATTTGCAATGTGTACCGTTTGTCACTGTGATTTTTCGATTTCGCAAGGTTGAAGGGCTGATGTTCTAAAACATGTTCCTACACAAAAACAACATGAGTTCTATCGAAGAAATGAAAAGTTACTTTTTTCCATGGAAAGAAAGGACCAAAAAGTTATTAATGCAGAATGTACTGTTTCCATTAAAAAATTAGTAACTAAACTTTCAGATATTAATTAGTAACAATTTGAAGTTAATTCATTATTAAAAAATATATTTTTATCATTTCAAAATCTTTTTGTCATTGAAAATAAATCTCCCGATTTCTAAAAAAAATTCTCCCGAGTTTTGAGTGTCGTAGGTTGGCAAGTATGCGTGTGTAGCCTTGTTTGTACCATTTTGTGATATATTTGTATACTTTTTGTTTAGTGAGAACGCATATTCGTTTTTAATTTTGTGGAACTGGAGGAGGGTCCATGGATTACAGCTGTGTTAAGGAAAATTAGTTGCTGGAAACTGTCAAATGTGACTTTGTGCAAGAAGATATGCTTGCTGTTTATTGATTGTTTTGTCGTACTTTTTGTGGTATTATCATAAAAAAAAGGAATGTTTTCATAATACATCATTGGTTTCACATCCATCCAACTACCATAAATAAAACTTATTCTGTATCCATATCTTAACATTTAATTTTAACATGCTGTATATGTTTAATTATAGATGCAAAATTTCTTGCTTCATGAAATTTATCTGCAAATCCTGTGTAATTAATCACAATATGATATGCACATTTCTGTTGCTGAAAATGTTGTAGTTGGGTTATTAGTGTAATATCTTAAGTTCTCTGTTTTAACCAGCTGTCAAATCAGTAATCATAACTAGAGTTTTAATATTTACACTAGAGCAGAGCTTTCAGTACAATTTGAAGCAAACATATTATAGTCTTTGAACCATGCTTCTTGATAATAATAAATCTTTAAACATTTGATGCCAAAAGCTTTCTATTGTATTTGCAGTATTGCACACAGCCAAAATATAACTGCTCATATGGCTAGAAAGATACATTAAGGGGCAAAATCAATAATTTTTGCAAAGAGCTAGAAGTAGAAAAATAAACATCTGCATAAATAAATTAGTTTAAAGACAAGGAATTACTTTAACTCATTAATGAATTAACTCAGTAACTCAGTAATGAATTACTTTTTGAAAATCAGCTGATCAAAATTTATGATTTGACAATTTTCAGTTTTGAAGCTAAAAAATCTTTATTCTATTGAGAAATTGTTACCTTCACTATGAATGTGAGTAAATAGTAAAGAGTAAGTGAATTCTATAATATACCAAATTTTAAATTTTTGTAATGGCAGTTATTTTTCGAATGTTGAAAGAAGGATGTGGAGAAACAAATGTGTTTCCGTACATATGTCTAGAATTTTTCTACAAGAATTTTTTGCACCTAAAGTTTGGGGTTGGTGATTTCGAGCTCAAATTGATTTACAGATAGTTCGGATTACAAAAACTTATAACTGAATAAAAATTTAGAATTGAAGTAGTTGAAATTGAAAAATATATTTTTTTTTATTTAATCCTAGAATATATTAGTCAATGTTGTCTATGCCACTATCTGAGTTCGAATTTTCTAGCAGTTCTCTAAGTCTTGCTATAGGCAAGTTCTGATGAATGGCATCATTGATTTCAGCATTAACACATTATCCATTTTTTAGCATTAATGCTACCGTCACTTGCGTTATAGTTAATATCATCTTCAGCCCCATCCACATCATTACTACTGCAACATTTTTTCCCCCTGTTAGATGATTGATTGTGGCCTGCTTTTCAAATTCTTAATATAATATGTTTGCTCTCTATAATATGTTTGCTTTCTTCTACTGCGTAACCTTCAGCTTACGCAGTAGAATTAGCTAAATAAAAAGGCTGATTATTAGGATGTTTTGTGATATGTAACAACTTCTGACTTCTTCAAGTGCAGCTGAAGCTGAAAAAGGTGATAGTGTTAAGTCACTCAAAGAGCTTTAGCTAAAATAAAATCTACATCTATTAATACTGTTTCCCCACTCTCAGATATGTAGCTGGATTTATAGAGCATTTTAAGATTTGGTTTATGTATAGGTTTACAGCTTTGTCTAAATTTTTGCAATATGATCTTCCTTGCCAGCTTAAACACAGATTAATTTATATTCTGAAGTATATGGTAATCATTTTCAGGATTTGGGAAACAAAGTATTGTAAGACTGTTTTGGAGCAGATACTTGTCAGTTATGTCATACATGTCAGCAGATACATGTGTGTGTGCATTTGCATATACATGTACAAGAAGGATATGTCACAAATTACCTTTTTCTCTATGAAGGCAGCTAGTCTGAACTGGCTGAAGTGTTGCATAAAATCCCAGTACATTTAAAAAAATGTCTTGTTTGATTGTGGTTGCTATTACTGGTGGGTTCTTTATTAGTTCATTACTTTATTGCTATATGTGCTTAAATTTTTAAACTACTAATGAGTCATGCACACTTTGTACTAGCTTATTAAGTAAAAATTAAATTTCTGTCCCCTGGAAGAGCAAAATAAATCATGGGTTCAAATATTAATGCAAAAAATAATTAACTAAATGATTTTTTATGTGAAATAAGTTTATGTAATACAGCACTAAACATACTGAGTACCTGTTGAATAAAAAAAAAACTGATCTAAATTATTAACACGAATTGTTTTTATCATTTTAGTAATATGTAATCAAGCAAAAAGAATTGAATTTTTAAAATTGGTTATTGATTAAATTTTATTGCATAATCAATACCGTACTGTAACTTTAATATTGCTAAATCAATGTTCATATTTCTAATAAATTATCCTCAGCACCGTTATGTTTATGTCATCAAAAAGTGACATTTTCTTTAAAAAGCGGAGATTTTATTCACTCTAGAAGAGAGGGAGGAAACTGACAAATATTTTTTTCTAAATTGCTGTATATTTAATTCTATAACTTCAAAATTAATGTTTTTTAAAACTAATTTTCATACATTAGGTGCATGTTTGAGTGTCTGTTGAATATAACATTTATGAACTTTATAAACAAAATGCGTTTTATGTCATTGCAGTATAAAATATTGACTTTTTGTGAGTGAAGCATGTATTTCTTTGACTAAATCAGAAATATGTTGAAAAACAAATCACAATATAGTCTTCATTAAAGTAAGTTAATATTACTGAGAAGCGTTAGTAACACTTTTTGCGAAGTGCTAGATATGATATTTGTCTACAAAATGTGTTTGGGAATTTTAATTGGAAGTTTATAGAACCCACAGTGGGATTTTACTGTAATTAAAAATAACAGTACATTAAGAAAAGAAACATTCTGAAACTGTTCTCTTATATTCTTTTCAATTCCTCTATGACATAAATTTTACTGTTTATGTGCTTTTCACGGTAGTGTTGTATGTGTGGCTTACATAAGAATAAATGATTTACTAATTTTGGCATCTAGTTATTTAAGATGCTCAATTTTTTTAATCTTCATATCAAATAGTATTTGCAGAAAGTGCATAAGTCCATACACATGTTAATGTTTGTTTTCCATAATTTTATTTTGCATGTAAACTAGAGGGTTTTTTCAGTATTCAAGACCTATTTGAAACAAGGGGGGTGGAAGATAAGTTTGATTGTGTAATCAACCATGAAAAATGTGCTGCACACTTTTATTCCTGAGCTTTGTCAAATAGGGTCAAAGTGTTAGCTATTAATATTAGGATAAGGTGTTATCTATTAGATAGTAGTGAAATTTTTTTGTTGTTTTTTAAATGAAATTTCTTGTGAATAATATGAATTATTTTATACGCTTCTTTTATGACCCGATTGCCATGGTTTCAAATTCACTGCTAAATCTCATTCTCAGGTGTGACCTAATATGAAATTGTCATAAGCTGGAAGTTTTTATAGAACTGCTGGTTGAAGGACAAAGATTCCATTAAGATGTAACATCTTTTTGCATATGTGTGCGGTATACTATTTCGTTACTACTGAAAGATGAGACCATGTGCGGGCATAATGAGTGTTGAAATAATGGGAATCAAATAAAAATATTTCTTCTGTTGCTAGTCATGCAGAGTATTGCTTAACTGCTTGACATTATCTATTTACCATATTGCGAGATTTGTCTTCCAGTAGAAAGATAATTTTAGTTCAGAAATCTTGTATTGTGCTTGTAAATAACTTTAAATCATTATAGTTAGAGACTGAATATTGACTAGTTTTGTTTTATCTTAAAAGTAGAGTGGTGCTGCAAATTATTTTTTGTAATTAATTTGCTTGGAAACAGTTTAAATAATTTTTTAATTGGCTTTTATGGGTTGATTGCGATGGTTTCAGATTCAGTGCTATCTTTCAGCTGTAATCAAACATGAATTAGTTAGACTATGAAACTTTGGACTATTGAAAAACTGCTGCTTGATATTATTGGTAATGAAACAAAAATTTAAGATTTGTATAATTTTGTAACATATAAGACTGAAAAATGATAAAAAATAACTAAAAATTGAATCTACTTGCAGTATGTGAAGTCTTGTTGAGATTGATTTTCTGCATAAAATGTGTGAGCTATCTGTAAATTTGAAAACTAACACTTTCAAACCTTTGGCCAGTTAATAACTGGAGGGTAAAATATGCAGTTGCGCTAAATGACATTAATGATAATATTATGCTTATGCTTCTGTGGTATGTCTATCATTACATATTTAATCTTTTATAGATCTGCGTATGTTTTAAGTCATAAAATGTATAAACTACTATGCTTTTTTACTCAGTGATAATGGCAGTCATACATGCTTTTTAAAAAGAACCAATGTGTGTTGTACTGTCTGTGCATGCTTAGTAACTAAAAGATTATTAATACTAGAATTAATGGCAGTGTACATTTAATTCTACTCAGGACTAAAATTCTTCATTTCTAAAGATCAGTAGTTCAAGTATTAATGAATGTAAATGAAATTATTTCACTAAAATTTTAATTCACATTCAAAGAAAATTACACACGTGTTAAAAATACATACATTTGGAATAAATTTATCAAGACAGT